>JACBYM010000948.1:0-75076 GCA_013435755.1 Amphilophus citrinellus
AATGCTAATTACAATGTGGATGTTGATTCCCAGGTTTTATTAAAGTCCTCTCGATCCAGCTTGTTTTGTTTTTGGTTTTTTTTTTTTGGGATTCCTTCACCCAACCTTACTTGATTTCTCTTTGCAAAAATTGGAGGGCTAGAGTTGCATCTAAACATGGCTTTTTTTAAAAATTTGACATTGAAGGGAAGCCACGCACCCTGTATTCTTTTTTTTAATTGCTCCCATGCTCCACTAACCTTTGACAGGCTTTGAACAATGTCCTTGCAATCTGCCCGACCCTCTTCACCCCCATCACTGACAGTATTTCTCTCTCCTGCAGTTCTAGGAAACTGCCAAGTCCCGAGTTGGCTGCCCACAAATTTCATTTTCAGGCAAAAAAAAAAAAACTGGAGTTGGGACCGGAGAATTATTTCCTTATTAGTTAGGCTTTTGAGTTCTGTCAAAACCGAGTATCGATGTCCGTGGGACAGCAGTTAAATAGGCCACCCAGCAGAACAAAAGAGGCACTTTAGGTTGTTTCCAATGTTTTAAAAGAAAAAAGAATTTAATGAGAAGAAGGGAGGGTTGAGAGGGGAGTTTATTTTTCGATCTTATCTTATTTAAATTTGACTGGGGAGCATTTAATCAGATTTTATTTAGGTATATGTTGCACAGAAAGAAGGAACATTGCTTTGTATTAGATTCATCAAAGTTTTGCTTGTTGGAACTTCAGTGCGGTTTTGCCACAATCTTTTTGCCCCTCCCCCGTAAAATTTGCGGGCTTGTGCGCTTTTAAAAATGGGGACCAGTGAAAGGAATTATTTTATAATGGAAACTAACAATGTTTTGTCAAAAAATCAGGATCTGATCATTGATTACTGGTGTTAATTAAAAACCCACAGACTCCCATGGGAGGAATTCTGCCAGCTTGCATAAAATATAGTTTGATCTGTCAAATCAGAGACAGCACACAACTGTTGTTGTCTCCCTTTGTTTCCGTTTCTGATCCTTCCAATCAAAGTAATAGTTAAAACTAATATATTTACCACTAATATTTGATGTTTCGGCTTCTTAATTTTTTAGTGGGAAATATGGGCTACACATAGAAGCACAAATTTCAATAGTCAATTTCAGGGATGTCTACAGTTAAAGTTTTCCGTCCAGATTTGTTTAATCGCATATTCTAAACAAAATGGGAGTTTTCCAACTCGCTTGTTTTTTTAAACCTGCCTATTTAAAACATTGGCATGAACAACCAGGTGGATGGAAAAAGTTAACTTATAATAGGATTTTTACCTCTACTCTTTCACAGGTATGGTTTTTTCATTTTAACATACCTTTGTGGAAGGCAAATGAGGGGTAAAATTGAACATTTCACAAAAAAAAAAAAAGTTTCAGAATATAAGTCAAAAAAAAATTACTATAGGCCGCAGAAACTTTTCTTTTATTATTTTATTTATAGTCCTTTAGATTTTTTGTTTGTTTGTGAAGGGCTTGAGAGGCCTGGAACCATATGGAAAAAAATTGGGGGCTCACCTCTATAATAAAAACGCAAACTGTTACTTGTGCCAACTGTTGAAGTATACAAGTAAATGTGAAAAAATAAGTAAGTTACAACCCCCCGTGATTCAGTAGCTTATAGAAACCACCTTTAAGCATCCACATCACTTTTTTGGTGGAGCATTTGTGGCCCACTCTTTTTATAAAATGCTGGTTATTTTCATTTTCATTGAGGTTTGGTTGGGCCATTTGTTAATGCAGAGCTCTCTTAAAACCACAGGCATCATTCAATTGGTTGAGGTCTGGATGTTGACTGGCATCATTGCCAACACCTTGATTCTTTTCTTTTTTTTTTTTCAGGCCCCCCCCTTTTTTTTTTCCAGATTTGGCTGCTGTGCTTTTGGATCAATTGTGGCTGTTACCATGACTTTAATCATGGCCAAGGAGGCCTTAGGCTCCTGGACAGAAGTCCTCACATTTGGCTCTATAAAACACTTTGTCTACGGAGGCAATGTTCATTGGGTTGACTGAATGACTCCAAGTGCCCAGGTCCTGTGGACTGTTTTTAATTTAAACAAAGTTCAAATCAATTCAAATTCAATTTCAATCAATTCAAATTTTATTTATATTCGCGCCAAATTCACAACAAAAATGTCGCCTCAAGGCGCTTTTTGTTTGTTTTGTATTGTGGGTAAAGACCCTACAATAATAAGAGAAACAAACCCAACAGTCAAAACGGAACCCCCTTTTGAGCAAGCAACTTGGGGGGCGGACCAGTGGGAAAAGGAAAACAAAAAAAAAAGAAAACAAAAAAAAAACTCCCTTTTAAACGGAAGAAAAGAAAGAACGAAAGGGAAAACATCCCAGGGCAGAACCAGGGCTCAGGGGAAGGGGCAGTCATCTGCCGCGAACCAGGTTGGGATGAGGGGAGAGAAAAGAAATGCTGTGGAAAAGAGAGCCAGAGATTAAATTCCATTAATGGATTTAACATGCAGAGTGGAGTATATAAACAAAAGTAAATTAGGTGAGAGGAAGAAGAAACAGTGGCCTATTGTGAACCTTCCCAGCAGGACTAGGCCTTATAGCAGCATAAACTAAGGGGATTGGTTCAGGCGTCACCTGTCCAGGGCCCCCCTAACTATAAAGGGGCTTTATCATAAAGGAAAGTTTTTACGACTTAATCTTTAAAAAATAGAGAGGTTGTCTGTTCTCCCGAATCTCCAAAGCTGGAACGGTGGTTCCACAGAAACAGGAAGGACGGCGCCTTGAAAGCTGAAGGCTTTGCCTCCATTCTACTCTTAAGTATTCCCTTAGGAACACACGTAATCCAGCAGTCTGCGAGGGCCAACGTGCTCTAATTGGGGTTGAGTGATATTGTTACTAGAGCGTCCTTTGAGATTTTAAAGGGGTATAGTGCCTGATTATTCAAGGACCCTTGTTTATTGTTGAGGAAAAGAGGAATTTTAAATTCTCATTCTAGATTTAAACCAGGGGAGCAAAATGAAAAAATGAAGAAGAAAGAAAGAATATGGGAGAAAGAGGAAATAGAAAGAAAATTATGCCTCTCTCTTTTATAGTCCTGTTCAGTACTAGTTACTCAAGCTGCAACGCATTTTGGATCAGCTGAAGGCTTTTTCAGGGGGGAGTTTTAGGACACCAGGCCTGGATTAGTAGTTAAGAATTACAAATTAGTTCCACCTAAAAGTAATAATAAATGGCATGAAATTAAATTAGCTTTTCCAGCATCACTCTGAGGGAAAAGGACGTTTCTTAATTTTTAGAAAATATTGCGGCAATCAAAAAAAACGCGGGGGTCCTACATATTGTTTAATTTTAATATGTGCCAATCATTTTAAATTTTTAAACGGGGGGGACATATTCCTGGTCAAAAATGATCTCCAAAGATTTCTCACCAGCACCGTGTTACTGGAGGCCAAACGGTAAATGACTCCGGAGGGTAAGTATCTGGTTTACGACTCACCATGTTTCTAAGATTTGTGGGGCCGGGAACAAGATTTCAGTTTATCTGAATTAGAAGCAGGGATAATTAGAGGGTCATCCAGCCTAAATCTTTTACGACATTCTGCGTTTAACTAATTGATGTGTGTCATTGGCTTCATTGATAGGTAAAGGCTGGGTATCATCTGCATAACAATGAAAATGATGCATTGCTTTCTACTAATACTGCCTAATGGAAGCATGTATAATGTAAATCAAATTGGTCTAGCACAGAACCCTTGTGGCACTCCATAATTAACCTTAGTGTGTGAAGAAGGACTCCCATTTACATGACACAAATTGGAGTCTATGAGCTAACATATGATTCAAACCACGCAGTGCAGTACCTTTAATACCTCTAGTATGCTTAATCTCTGTAATAAAATGTTATGGTCAACATATCAAAAGGCTGCACGAGTCCAAACAGGAAAGAACAGCGATGAGTCCACTGTCGAGGTCTAGCAGACATTGTAACCTTCACTACTGCTGTTTCTGTCTGTGATGAATTCTGAAACGACTGTAAACTCTTCAAATAAACCGTTCCTCTGCAGATGATTCGTTAGCTGTTTTTACAACTACTCTTCAAGCAACTTGAGAGAAAAGGAAGGTGGAGGTGGCCTATAATTAGCTACGACAGCTGGGCAAGTGGGCTTTTTTAAGTAGAGGTTTAATTACAGCCACCTTGACGGTTCTGTGGACATAGCCAACTAATAAAGACTGATTGCTCATTTTTAGATTGAAGTATTCCTAATTGGAAAGGGACTTCTTTGACGTCTAGTCGGAAGGGATCTAAAACATGTTGCTGGTTGGAGGGAAGTAAACTATTGAAGTTAACTCAGAAAGATCAACTGGAGCAAAAGAGTGTTTTAACACATCTCACGCAGTTTTTTCTGAAAGCAGCCGAACATGAAGAATAATCTTTGAGATGGTTATGAATAATTTTTTCTCTAATGTCTTAAATTTTATTTGTAAAGAAATCTGAAGTCACTACTAGTTAACGTGACATGAATACTCGGCTTACAGAGCTCTGATCTTGTCACCTGGCTACAGTGCGAAAAGAAACTGGGGTTGTTCTTATTTTCTTCAATTATTGATGAATAGTAAGATGTCCTAGCTTTACGGAGGCTTTTTTTATAGAGCAAACAAACTCTTTTTCAGGCTAAATGAGGCTCTTTCTAATTTAGTTGAAACGCCATTCCCTCTCCAGCTTTCGGGTTATCTGCTTTAAGCTGTGCGTTTGTTTGAATTATTCACCACGGAATTCAGGCCACTTCTGATTTGAAGCTTTCCTTTTAGAGGAGCGCACAGTTTCCAAAGTTATACGCTGAGTGAGGATGTAAAACTAGTGTTGACGGAGATAAATCGGACCTCACTGGGAGCAGAGTTTAGGTTAGCTGCTCTGTACTGTGTGGCACATGGCACTGAAGAGGCATAACAATGAATGAATTAGATCCTTTAAACTTAGTTACAGCACTTTTCAGAAAAGACTCTACTGTAATTAAACACTATTTCCCACTGCTGTGGTAATCCATGTAAAGTTAAATGTAAATTGTACTAAGAAATTGATCAGACAGGAGGGGGCTTTCAGGGCCAATACTGTTAAGTCTTCAGTTTCTATGCCATATGTCAGCAAGACAAGATTCGATTATGATTAAAGTGGTGGGTGGGGCTCCTTTACATTTTGAGCGAGGAGCCAATTGAATCTAACAATAGGATTAAATGCATCAGTGTTGAGGCTTGTCATTCTCAGCATCTACATGGATGTTTAAAATCACCCACTTATACTTTATTTTTATGTAATGAGCACTAAATCGATAGAAAATGTCTGAGAAATTCAGACAGAAAACTCTGAGTAACGGACCAGGTGGACGATTAGATAATAACAACTAAAACAGGTTTTTGATTTTCCCAATTAGGATGGGACAAGACTAAGAGTCAGGCTTTCAAAAGAATGACAACTTTGTTCTGGGTCTTTGATTAATTAATTAGCTGGAATTGAATGAAGTTTGCAGATAATCCTCCTCCTCGACCTGTGCTTCGAGCATTCTGACCGTTACTGTGTCTCGGGGGTTGTTGATTCATTTAAACTAAACATATTCATCCTGCTATGTAACCCGGTTTTCGGTAAGGCAGAATAAATTCAATTACGTTGATCAATTATTAAATCATTTACGAATAGGGGGCCTTGGTAAGAGAGAGACCTAATGTTTAACAATCCACATTTAATTGTTTTATTTTTTGGTGCAGTTTGATGAAGCTTTTATTATTTATTGTTTTTGAATTTTTATGCTTAAATAGCTTTTTGCTGATTTTTAGCTTTGTTTTTTGGTGGTCTGGGAGCAGGGCACCGACTCTGTGGGGATGGGGTTTTGGGGGGATGCCGGAGGAGAAAGAAGCTGCAGAGGGGCGTTGTAGACTGCAGCTCTGCTTTCCTGGTCTCAAACCCTGGGTAGTCATGTTTTAGGGTTAATAAATTTGGCCAGATTTCTAGAAATGAGAGCTGCTCCAGTCCAAAGTGGGATGGATGCCGTCTCTCCTAACAAGACCAGGTTTTCCCCAGAAACGAAACTTGCCAATTATCTATGAAGCCCACATCGTTTTTTGGGCCCCACTCAGGACAGCCAGCGATTTCAAGGAGAACATGGCGGCTAAAAATGTCGCTCCTGGTCTGATTGTGGGGGAGGGCCCCAGAGAAAACTACCAGAGGTCCGCCATTGTTTTTGCAAAGTTACACACCGAGTCAATATTTATTTTTAGTGACCTCCGTATTGGCGTAACCGGGTGTCATTACTGCCGACGTGAATAACGATCTTACCAAATCTACGATTTAGCCTTAGCCAGCAGTTTCAAATTTCCATGAATGTCGCCTGCTCTGGCCCCTGGAAGACATTTGACTATGGTCGCCGGTTGTCTCTAGCTTCAACGTTTCTCAAAAACAGAGGTCGCCAAAATTAACCAGAGTTTGTTCCTCGGCGGGTGTGTTGTCGCAGAGTGGAGAAAAATGGTTAGAGACGTGAACAGGTTGGTGGTTGTACCCGGGTCGTTGCTTTAGGACTACGCTTCCTCCTTTACCGTCACCCAGCCGGCCTGTTTTCCCTGCTGCTCGGGGATCTGCTGGGGGGGAGCTAACGGCGGCTAAGCTTACCATGGTCCGCACACCCGCTACAGGGCCTGGCTAGATACAGGATGTCATCACCCCTCCACTACCATGCTGACAGTTGGTAGGAGGTGCTTGTTGTTGATATGCTGTGTTTAGTTTTCCCCATACATGGTGCTGTGTGCATTTTGGCCAAACATCTCCACTTTTGTTTCATCTATCCAAAGACATTGTTCCTAGAAGTCTTGTGCTTTGTTTAATCGCAACTTTGCAAACCTAAGCCATGCTGCCATGTTCTTCCTAGCGAGAAGAAGCTTTCTCTTGGCAAACACTTTCCAAACAAGCTGTACTTGTGCATCTTTTTCTAAATGTACTGTCATGAACTTTAACATTCAACATGCTGACTGTGGCCTTGTAGAGTCTGAATTGTAGCTCTTGGGTTCATGGGTCATGGTCTGACATTGGGGTGAGTTTGCTGGGAAGATTGTGGCATTGTATTAAGAAACCTGAATGCTCCAGACCAGCAAACTGCTAAAATTTTGCAGATACTTCTTAATTTTCTACAGAAGCAGTATGGGTGTACTTAGTTTCAGGACTGCGTAGAGTCCTGACATGCAGACTGTAAACGTTTAAAACATGCTTAAGGCAGAGGGGGTATTTCCTCAAGAACAAGGACTTTTACTACTGACACTTTAAACTTCAAAGGCTGGTAAGCTTTTTGTAATGTAAATTCAGAACTTGTACTTTTGTTTTTAGTATGTTTTATTGGTGCTTCTAGTTAAATATATCTCTGCCAGTGAGCTGGTTAAAGACACAAACGTGCCAAGTTCTGTCCTCAGATTGACGTAAAGAAAAAACCACATAAGAGTTTCAACAACTTCAGATTTATGCTTTTGCAATTTAAAGCACAGAAGACATTAATAACACAAGCATGGAGTGGGTATGTGAAACCCTTCCAGAGAGTAGTAATTGGTCTAGTTTGGAGGCTAGGACCATTCTAATATTTAAAAAGACTAGGTGGTGATTATATGTTGCTTTGAGAAGGGGTTCTCTTTGGGTTTTATCACAGCAATTTCATTTTGATGGTTTCCTCTGAGTATTTTCTAACTCTAGGAAATCCACTTCTACAAGTGATCAGTCATTGGGTGCACTCATATCAGTTTTACTGCAATCATAAAGTGGCCTGGGGATCATTTATGGCTTGATGCAACATACATACATTGCCCGACTGGTGACATGACGACAGCCACGGGAAGCTTAATGTGTTACACAGTCACACCATAAAATATGCCACTCAGGGAAAAAATATGATCCTCCCTTTTCCTACTTCCAGATGTTTTTGCAGTACAGTATTTATGAGGGATTATAAGAAGTACAACTCCTTATACTTGGGGGTTTAGATAAGAGTCACTTTGCAATAAATCTGCGAAATTTAAAGCTGGAACTACAAACCAGTGTTTTTGAAACTAAGCTACCACCTGTGGTGTACAAAGAGAGTAAAGTATATCAAAGCAGTAGATAATGTGGGAGATTAATGGTTTCTGCATTTGATTAATACTGTAAGATCGCCATAAAGTGATACTGATTTCTTTTTTGAGACATTTCTATGGCTGCAATAGTTCTGCACAGTAGCAGGACACATGGCCTCAAATCACAGAGGCTGCAGCTGTGGGATCAAGAGGCACATTCCCTCCGAGCTGCATAAACACTTTCCTGTTCAGTAGGTGAGAACTGTAAAGGAGTCAGACTCAGAGAGAAGAGCTGTCAAGAGACATTAACAGAGTAACAAATATGAAAAGTCATAGCCTGCTTACTGACATTCATAGCAAACTTAAACTGTGGAATAATTGAACCTATAGTACAATAAAATTCACCCATTAACCTATTGCCTATGAAATGGTTGCTGGAATATTTCACTATTTTGGGAAATATTGTGATATTTTGGTGGGCGTTAGATGTAAACATTGATAATATAAACATTAGCTTAGAAGAACAAAAACAAGTCCATATTTTAGGAAGTCTACAGCAATTTTTAAAGCACTTTTGTCACATTGCTACACTTTGTTGCCTTCAGATATATATAAAAAAGCTGTTTTACTATGTTTCTAGTTTTTTGTTCCAAACTACGCTAATACTTCTTCGGACTTAGGTTGCAGACAGAGGTGTCGGTCTTTTCATCTGAATGCTACCAAATACATTTTCTTTTACTAGAAGGCAGCACTGAAATGGTGAAGCGTTTCTGGGGCCCAAAACTCTAGAGCTCACTTGAGCGGAGCCAGTGACCCCCTGGCCCTTGGACGCAACCACTAAAACACTACTAACCCTAAAAAAAAAAAAAAAACGTAAAGTGACTACATTTGTGAGGACACGCTTCCAACAGCCTCATGCTTTGAATCCAGATGTTTTAGGTAACTTAAAACTGATTTGGGGATTGAGTTGAACATCATAACAAATTTCCTCGTCTTACAATGTCACAAATACAGTCCTAGAAAAACAACAAAGAACACATGCAAGCTTCTTGGAAGTCTGGTAGGTCCAAACATGTTTCCGCTATGGAAAAATGGCTGATCATCTTATCTCGATGTAAGCTGTCTTGACCTTTTCTCATCTGCAGATCATTAAATGACCAAAACTCACATTAATAGTTGCAATTTGTTAATATGAATATAAGTCCCTGAACATGGGTGCCACTTTTAACCATCCACTCCTAAAATAGAGTCAAAAAAAAAATGCATGAATTTAGAGAAAATCTGAGCTTTTTCAGCTCCCGCTTAAGATTTTGATTAAAAAAACCTCACAACCTTGGTCCATCACACAGGCCTTAAAAGCTCATTACATGGGTACCTCTGCTGACACCATAATATATCTGCTGTCATGCTATTGGTTGCAACTTTTGCAGCAAGAGTTTTAAGGAAGCCAAACAGCTTTCTCTTAGACACATTTAATGTTATAAATGCATGTTGTGTTCCCAGAGTTTACTGACAGGTGCACATTTAGATATTGTGTGCTCAAACTATGGTGAGAGTATAGAGAGGAAATAAGTCTGACCACTTTACATCTTGTTATTTTGAACCATCACATTAGAAAAGGTATTTTAAGCCCAACTTGCAATCCAGAAAACTGAAAAGCTTCACTTCTGCATGAGAGAAGAAGAGAAAGAAGTTGCCTAAAATATTTTAATGAAGCTTAAAATTTCCATTTCCAACTCTCAGAGCCACTCTTGGGCTAGAAAGCCTGTTTTCTCTTATTTATGTGGGGCAGATTGCTGCTAGAAAGCTCTTAACACTTAAATCTTCTTATCCTTAAATACCGTAGGAAAAGGTGCTTACAGTTTTTCCTCCTCTGCTGAATAAAATGCGCCTAAAAAAAAATCGAAAATGTCAAGGCATTCCACTAACTGGTGCTAAATCCTGTCGAGACGCTGCACTGTGCATTTATTTTAACAAGCTTAAGCCCGGGTTATTCTTCCCAGGTGTCTCTTTTGGATTTTCTTTTCTTTCTCTCTCTCTGCATTGGGAAAGCTGTCAGATATGATCTGCAGAGACCTCTGTCAGCCGATGCCTCACAGCTGTTTAGTAGGACGTCTTATGAAGCATTTACTTTGCTTCTCAGGTTCCATGTTCCTTTGAATGTGCAATCCCAAAAGTTGCTTGTGTATTGTTCCAAAAGAAAAGATCCAGTCTCTCCCTTGCAGTCAGACAACCATGCCAGAGTAAAATAAAACAGAAATGAACACATGTAACTATAAGCTTGACGATGCATCACTTACCTTTGTGTGCTGCTGCTGCAGTACCACAGAGCTTTAAAGGAGTTTGTGACAGACGCTGAACAGCAGCCCTGGTGAGGGTTTGGCTTTTATCTGCAGGTGGGTGGAGCTGCACGAGCTGAGAGCAGAGAAGAGCTGGATCTGTGCATGTGAGAGACGGAGGGAAGAAAACAGGATCTATGTGAGAGAGAAACCACTACTGGAACTGCATGTTTGCAGCATTAGAAGTTATTATACACAGAAACAAAGTGAGGGGAAAGAGGAAACCCAATCAGCTGCACAAGGAGGAAGATTCTCGTTTGACTTGGACTCCTCAATGCATTCTTTGCATGGGGAAAGATTTAAGGGCAGGGTCTTACTTTGGTTAGCCAGTGCTAGCTGAGGTTTAGGCTCTAGCTGAGTGGGGAGGTTTTTGTGGCAACCAAAGTGCGCACACAGTAGTTTGATTAAACAATTTCACCACAAGGACTATTTAGAAGCTGGTCAAACTGTTCACATTTCCATTTCCCATGTAAGGCAACATAAAGGAGGTGAAGCTTACTTAGTACTGACTTGTGCTTCCCTTTGTTTTTTCACCTCTTATTTATAATGAAAACAATAATCAAACAGATCCCTTAGTGTAAAACTCAAGCTTTGTAAAACTGAGCACAGGTATAGCACTGATTTGACCTATATGCTAATACTAGCATGCTTTGCTTACAGTGAGAATGGTAACATATCTTAAACCTCAAATGCCATGCTTATGTACTTTAAATGTGTATTTCAGTACATTTATACTGATAAGCACAGCTAAATAATGTATGGCACTGTTAGTGAGTTTCAAATGTGGGCAAAATACAGCAGCTACAGTGTTGGTCTGTCAGTTAGTGCAAGTGTTTTTTCTTCTTTAAAGCGCAACTTGGCATGTTTGATTTGTTGTCTAAAATCATAGACTGTATATAAGAGATGGATGTACTGCAGCTTGAATTTTTTCTTGGGGACAACTCTTCTGGTTGCAGATCACTGTCACTGGAGTTCATAGAAAAAAGTAAAAGTTTCCTGAAGACGTCAATGTCTTAAGCACTAGTTTCATATTTTATTCAGTATGACATGACATTCATTTTACAAATTATGATCCCTATTAGAGTAAAAAAAATAAAAAATAATATTAGTGGACTTACCTTAAGTCTAACAGAGACAGAGACTACTACAAAGGTATTAAAGTCTGAGTCAGCATGACAGTTAAATTCCATTTTTTTTTACACATCATTCATACATTGGTGCATCTCAGACAATTAGCAAGGTGTAGACTATTTTATGTAAGTATTTTTGCATTACAACCTGGAAGTATAGATATAGTATAGTATATTTCTCACATGATGTCATACACGCACACATTGCTCAAACGTTTTCTGCCATGCAAGACACAATATGACACTGGTTGCTAGGGACAAGGGTTGCAAGACTTGTTGCAAAGATGAAATCGGTCGCAAAAGGGATGTGTAAACACAGACTCTGCTTTCGAGAGCCCGACACTCTGGGGAATACTGGGACCTCACTTATGCGCCTTAGGTTTTTTTTATTTTTTCATATATGTTTCCACTGCTTATGGTGGGGTGCGGCCAGTTTGGCTCGCTCTTGGCCTCCGCTGCGACTCCAGTCTCCTTCTCGCCACGCTACTGCACTATAGTAGAGAGGACATTACATAAAAACCACGTGGCCAGCTCTGCCGGCCAGGCTCCCCTTGGACCGCCACCCCTGAACCTGCTGCGCCACCCCTCCCCTGCCGCTGAGCCAAAACCACCCCGCCCACCAAAGGGGGCTTTCCCAAAAAACCTCTTTATGACCACATTGGTGGCTACAGATTTTGTTGACTGTAGTTTGTTTTGATATGCCGCTGACTTGTCTGCAAAACCTTGCTAACTACTTTCTCAAGAACTTGAAAAAGGGCACACAAACCAGAAAATGTAGATCATCACTTCACAGTAAAAGTTGTGCCTCAGTGCTGCAGCTAAAATGCTTAAAAAGGTGTAACTTTTACTCTGAATACAAGCAGTCTCCTTTTCCAGTTTGTGTCGCACTTTTTCATGTTTTACTACTACCACTCGGAGTGTAGTTGGCCAGTGTTTGCAGACAAAATTGGCATCATCCATGCAAACTATGGTGACTGTGGAAATCTGCTAGCAAACAAAAGCAATCGCAAGTAGGCTTTTGCCAACTAGTCGGGGGAATAACGCATTTTTCCCTATTGACCGGTGGCTGTCAAGATGATCGCAGACCGGCCTCTAGGCCTGTGGGACAGGAGCTTTATTCCATTGTCAAATGCCGAAAGCAGTGGAACAAGTTATGTCATGTGACAAAAGCAAAACCTCAGAAGTTGATACATTTGTATGTTAAGTTGTAAAAAAGTCAACATTTTTTTTTTAACAAAAATTACTATTTTCAGACACACGACCTGGGCCTTGTGTTGGACAAATTTAAACTGCGACCTGATGACATTGCTACATTAGACTGCCATTTAGTAACCATCCTGATGGTTATCAAATATAGTCCACATAGTAGTTGAGATAGATTACATTTAAAAAAATTATCACAGGAGAAAAAGCCAGACAATGACACATAAGTTATGATTGATCCTCTGGGGGTCGGCAGTGCCACATGTTATGACAGCTATTCCAGTCGTTTCTGAGTTATTGCAGTCTATACTGAAGGTGGAACCGACCATTAGCAGCCCTGGAGCTGAAAAAAAAAAAAAGGATGTGTCAAACAATGGTTTCTCTCTAAAACAGAATCTCTAGGCAGTGAGATGTTTCAGATATATGAAATATAAGACCATACTGCCCTGAAATCATCACTAAGATGGGTGTTTGTGCCATTGAAGGGGCACTTATTGTATGAATGCCAAAGAAACCAAGATGGGATATCAAATAAGAGGAGCTAAGCTAAGCTGAGCTAAATTAAGGCTCTGCAGGCCTGCTTAGCTTTGCATGTATGTGAAGCCTCCCACGCAGCTCCTCTCCACAGTGGAAAGTTGACAGTGTTTAGGTTTTGTCCAAATTCTAACAAACAGAGACAGCGGGGTTAACATGGACACTCTAAACAGCTGGTTCAAATGATTCTTTGTGCTTTTGTTTGTGTTGCTATTTTAGTTCTTTAATATGTTCTCATGCAGGGTTGCTTTTAAAGAAAACATTTTGGTTTCCCCCTCTGTCAGCTTTTTTGCGCTGAAGCTCACAGCACTAATTTGTGCTCATTACAGCAATTTGCAAATAGCCATGACTTCACTTACTGTTTACTACTAATTGACGTGGACAGAAAAAATAAAGTCACTCATGTCTTTGCACAAGAGACTGCATTTTTGCAAAATGAAATTCTGATAGATAAACCTAATCTTTATTTTTCACAGCTCATCTTGCAGCCATCACTTTCAATCGAAGCCCAAACAGCAGAAATCAGTTTTCCCAGCATACACCAGAGAACAAGAAGCAGTCAGCTGCATGGAAATACTGACCTCATACCTGGTCTGCATGCAGAATTCCTGTTCATTAGTCCGCCACTTAGATCTTGAGGCCAAGTTGCTGCAGCAACATGAAAAGCTCAGACAACCCCGGCAAAGTTTCTTATTACTCCCTGTTTTTCTGTTCCTCAGTCAGCTTTCTTTCATTTTGGTTAGTCAGCTCCAACTCATGTGTAGTACTAACAAGCGGAGCTGTGTTTAATATCTACTTCATTTTTCTTGTTCTGTAAGAACTTGGGAAATAGGAGTATTGCTTTCCAGGGGACATCGCTTGCAAAACTCGACACTTATCATGTCAAATAGCTCCAACATTTCCCTGAAAAGATGCTGAAGCAGCTATGAAAGTGCTTCCATATGATTGACTGAAATGTGATTAATCCAGTCACCATCAATATAATTCTATGGTTGACATGGATAAGGCTCTGCAGGCCTGCTTTGCCTACCCTTTGGCAAAAGCTTGATCTGTGATGTGCTCCAAAACTAACAAAACTGAAATGAAGTAAAGGGTATATAGGAAAAAAAATCAACCAGTCACGAGAAGCATTTTTCTTTGGCCTCTCTCTCTCTCTCTGATGTGGTCACTAGAAGGTAAAATGAATGCAGTAAGAGCAATCCACGAGTGGATTGTGTGGCCAAATAAATGTAACTCGCCTTCTGAAAAGATGTCAGCTTGGTCCTTTGTGGGTGAGACTGATGGGCACTAAAAAAAATGCTAGGGGCTAAGTTGATGTGACTGATGAAATAGCATGTACAGCACTCAAGCATGATAGAAGAAACATAGAAAGAGGAAATTTTGGTCTTTTATTCATTATAGCCCACTTGAGTTAAGGCTATACATGAATGAATCTCACAAAATATTTGGGATGTATAAAATTTTGCCAATTTTCTCTTTTCTTATTCTATTATTTTTCATTCATTTTAATTTTGTAAATAATGACAATGCCATTTTTTTTCTGGGGTCTAGGCCCATGCAGTTGTGGTCGGGAAGTTTACATTCACTCATCATGGCATGAATGTCATGGTAATTTGGGTTTTTTAATGATTTCTTTGAACTGCTCTTTTTCCCAGGGTGAAATGATTGTACATCTTTAATGACTTTAAAAAACAAGAATTGGGCACACAAGTTTGAATTTATTTTAGATTTTCTCTAATCCACACAGAGTCAAAAGTATACATACAGGGTCAAATATATACATACACACAACTAATATTTGGTTAAATGTTACTTAGCAAGTTGCACCTCAACCAGATGCTTTTGGTAGTCATCCACAAGCTTCTGGCATAATTCTGGTTGACGACTCTTCATTGCAGAATTGACAGAGTTCATTTAAATTGGTTGGTTTCCTGGCACAGACCTGGCTGTTAAGCGTACACAAACTTTCAATAGGGTTGAGGTCAGGGCTTTGGGAAGGCCATTCTAGAAACTTAATGTTAGCATGTTTTATCCATCCATTATTCACTGTCCTGTTGGAACACCCAACTGTGTCCAGGTTTCAGCTGTCTAGCTGCTGATATAAAGTGAAGTTGAAGAATTTTGAGGTAGTTCTCCTTCTTCATTACAAGCTGCATTTTACAAGATGTATAGATGTACCTTGCATGGTCTACGGTCCGCCTCTTCCCCATATACCCGGCCAAAAAATCATATTGTAATCTGCAGTGAGAGTAGGGAGTGGGTGGAAGACAGTCTAGAGAGGTGGAGATATGCTCTAGAGAGAAGAGGAATGAAAGTCAGTAGAAGCAAGACAGAATGCATGTGTGAATGAGAAGGAGGGAAGTGGATGAGTTTAAAACCACTACTCAAAAAAATAAAGGGAACACTCAAATAACACATCCTAGATCTGAATGAATGAAATATTCTCATTAAATACTTTGTTCTGTACAAAGTTGAATGGGCTGACAACAAAATCACACAAAAATCATCAATGAAAATCAATTTTATTAACCAATGGAGGCCTGGATTAGGAGTCACACATAAATTAAAGTGGAAAAACACACTAACAGACTGATCCAACTTTGATGTAATGTCTTTAAAACAAGTCAAAATGAGGCTCAGTGTTGTGTGTGGCCTCCGCGTGCCTGTATGACCTCCCTACAATGCCTGGGCATGCTCCTGATGAGGTGGCGGATGGTCTCCTGAGGGATCTCCTCCCAGACCTGGACTAAAGCATCTGCCAACTTCTGGACAGTCTGTGGTGCAACGTGACTTTGGTGGATGGAGCGAGACATGATGTCCAGATGTGCTCAATCGGATTCAGGTCTGGGGAACGGGCGGGCCGGTCCATAGCTTCAATGCCTTCATCTTGCAGGAACTGCTGACACACTCCAGCCACATGAGGTCTAGCATTGTCCTGCATTAGGAGGAACCCAGGGCCAACCGCACCAGCATATGGTCTCACAAGGGGTCTGAGGATCTCATCTCGGTACCTAATGGCAGTCACGCTACCTCTGGCGAGCACATGGAGGGCTGTGCGGCCCTCCAAAGAAATACCACCCCACACCATTACTGACCCACTGCCAAACCGGTCATGCTGAGGGATGTTGCAGGTAACGGATCACTCTCCACAGCGTCTCCAGACTCTGTCACGTCTGTCACATGTGCTCAGTGTGAACCTGCTTTCATCTGTGAAGAGTACAGGGCGCCAGTGGCGAATTTGCCAATCCTGGTGTTCTCTGGCAAATGCCAAGCATCCTTCACGGTGTTGGGCTGTGAGCACAACCCCCATCTGTGGACATCGGGCCCTCATACCATCCTCATGGAGTCGGCTTCTAACCGTTTGTGCAGACACATGCACATTTGTGGGGTGCTGGAGTTCATTTTGCAGGGCTCTGGCAGTGCTCCTCCTGTTCCTCCTTGCACAAAGGCAGAAGTAGCGGTCCTGCAGCTAGGCTGTTGCCCTCCTATGGCCTCCTCCACATCTCCTGGTGTACTGGCCTGTCTCTTGGTTGCGCCTCCAGCCTCTGGACACTATGCTGACAGACACAGCAAACCTTCTTGCCACAGCTCGCATTGATGTGCCATCCTGGATGAGCTGCACTACCTGAGCCACTTGTGTGGGTTGTAGAGTCCGTCTCATGCTACCACGAGTGTGAAAGCACCACCAACATTCAAAAGTGACCAAAACATCAGCCAGAAAGTGTCACGGAAGTGTCACGGAGGGCCGCTGTGCAGGCAGGAAGGAGGACCCCAATATGCAGACTCGGGACGGGTGTAGTGCTCTCACACACGTTTATTTACACACTGTACAAAAAAAGAAACATGGGCTCTCCCGGAATACACCAGACGGGGAGAGATGCGGAACTGACAAGACTTACTCACTGGAACTAACACGATTGAACACGGGAGACGGACAGCGGACAACAAGTACCATCATCAACATCAACATCAACAATGACAAGACAACCAGCAAAGAAAACAATGGGATTAAAAATACCATGAGAGGGGTGGGAACACAGGTGAATCATATTACACAGATGAGACAAGAGGAAACAGAACAGGCCATGACAGGATCGATGACTTATCAAAATAAAACAGGAAGAACTCTAACGTAGTACACAGAGATTAAACACCTAGGAACACCACATAAACTCGGGGAGACTAGAACCATAATAAACAGAACTACACATGAACATAAAACACTGGGCCACCGGCCCAGGACCATGACAGAAAGCATAGGTACTGAGAAGTGGTCTGTGGTCCCCACCTGCAGAACCACTCCTTTATTGAGTGTGTCTTGCTATTGCCAATAATTTCCACCTGTTGTCTATTCCATTTGCACAACAGCATGTGAATTGTTTGTCATCAGTGTTGCTTCCTAAGTGGACAGTTTGATTTCACAGAAGTTTGATTTACTTGGAGTTATATTGTGTTGTTTAAGTGTTCCCTTTATTTTTTTGAGCAGTGTACATACGTTACCAGAAATCACCTCTGAAGTGTAAGTAGGACAGACCCAGAACTCTAATTCAGGCCTTATTAGTGCGATACTTCTTTTTTGTCCCAGAGTGCAGTTTCTCCTTCCACTAATGGGTTTGCAGAAATCACCTAAAAAGTATACACAACAAAAACATTATAATCCAAGTGTTTTATCGATCTGATCATCTGCTAACAGCACTTCCTACATTCGAATATCTGCCATCACGTTGTCAGCATGACAAGGTCTTTCACAGCTCCTGGGATTTTATGTTTAATAGAAAGCTTGAAAGCCTGAAATTGTCCTTTTGAGCTCCCCTTTTCCTCTTCTTCGCCCTCATGTTCACACTGGTTGCCATTTTGCGTTCTGTAGCCCCGTGAAATTAAGCGTAAACAGGACCGTCGCGAGATCTGGCGTGCACATGGTGAACAAAACTGGCCGTGCCTGATGGTAGATTGCAAATTGCGGTGAAATAATAATATAGCGCAGTGACCAAGCAAGAGAAAAACCTGGGTCTGGTATCGGCAATGGGGTGGAGTGTGCGGGTGCGCGCCCGCTTGCTAATTGCAGTAATAGAAGAGTTCCACTAGTGAACCGTTGAAATTCTCAGCCTGGCACAAGACGTCTCAGCATGGCACAGCGCCGGGCGATCAACTTCTGGCTAGAACCCTGAGCTTAGCAACTGTGATTGCAATTTCAGTGCAAGACTAGACAACAATTATCCAGCCTCCACATAAGGAAGTTCAGCAACTGGTCACTTTTACAATCCTTGCATTGACTGCATGCTAAAACTGCCAGTTGTCAGTTTTCATGTTTGCTGCTTTTCAAAGCCAAAAATTATTCCTGACACCCACTTTTTGTTCGACTTACAATTGTCAAAAATGTCAAAGGCAGAAAAAGATCAAACTATGAGGCAATCTGAGGTACATCTGAGAAACTCAAAAGAAAAGAAAAGCTTATATATTTCTGTACCACTACCCCTGAGTGTTTCTAGTGTGTGCACAACTGTTACATGCCTGATCAGCTTTCTATTCTTGTGGACTGCATTTTTAAGATTGTGGCTGATAAAGACTAGAGTTACATGATGTCATTACATGAAACAGTGCAAACTAAATACCACTTACAGCTGTGGGATAAGAAGGCTAATGGACCTAATGCAGTGAAGCGAACTGTGTATATGTTCCCAGTCACAACATATGTATGGCATACCAAGTATAGGTTATAGATCAATCAACACTGTCTGCATTACTTCCTCACAGTGAAACAAGCAAACCCACTGATTCCTGCTGGAACCAGTTACTTAATGTGGTGACGAGCTATTTGCTCTCTCATGACCACCTCTGAATTTTTCTGTCTGGCTGTTAATCCGGTCGTCTCAGAGCCTGCTTTGAGTTGGGGCTGGAACTCGAATATTTCTCTCCATCTTTGGAGGACGGTTTGAGAGTTTGGCAAAGAGGCTATAAGCAGAGCAAGCAAAGGAATCTAAAAACGCCTGCAGAAGACATGCTTGACTTTATCCCTTCATTAAAACTAAGCAACTGCGTGAAAGGCAGCAGATCTGGCACAGATTTGTCAAAAAACCATTTAATCCTTTCTCTTTGAACAGTGTGCTTTTTAGCTGAATTTAGCACCAGATATGTAAGTTGTTCAATTACCTGGTTAAGTAAAACATAGGCGATCCTTAAAATCATTAGGCTTGATCTTCTCAGAACACTGAATGTCTCTGCAAGAAGGTAAAAAAGGAATTTTCCAGTCCAAAACTACAATTTAAGTATTTTTTTTAGCATAATTAAAGTCGTTTTCCTGAAGTAAATCTGCACATTAAATGTAACAGGGAAAAAAAAAGATCCCCCACAAATACCAGAACTGTGTTTTCAAAAATGTAAATTGCTCAGGAGGTAAAATATTGTCATTAGCATTGCACAGGGCTCCAGCAAATTATGCTATGTGGGACAGCCCATGAAAAAAATAATACTGGTTGAGCTGCTTTTTGGGTTGGAGAAGAAGTTGAGTACAGTTAATTCATTTTGTCACTGCATGTTTTCTTTTAGTGAAGTCAGACCAATTACCAAGCAAACTGAAGCATGCCAGTTCCATGTGATAGCGCAGGAAAAGGATCGTTAGCTGCTAACCGCCTTTACCAACATTTGCTGTGGTCATTAAAGTCTGTATGGTGAAGACAGAAATGGGGGTGGTGTATGGGGTGGGGTGGGGGCGTGGGGGGCACTCTGTGCTGCAAGCCCCCTTTCTTGCTTTGTCTGCTAGTGTAGCGTTAATATATCAGCATGCTGAATGTAAATGGACAACAGTGTGACCTGAAGCTATCGTGCAGATCCCTTCCTGTTTGGAAGTGTGATGCAATCGTCTAGGTTCAGCAGACCAATTCATTATTTTATACCAGACTTTAGTTCAGGGCGCATTTACATACCGGTATGCTGTTAGACACTGTTTGAGATGTAAAATGTTTCCAGATGTGTTGTTATTATGCACTGGTGCACCCATTCTCCCGATACCTACATAGGTACTGATTTCCTAGATTTCCCTGAATGACAGTCACACACGGAATTGTTTTCCTTTCAATCAAGCCAGAATAAAACAATGAATATTTAGCCAGCCCTGTGGTGGTGACCTTAAGTCAAATACAACAAATTCTTTTTCTTCTAGCTGCATTCAGCTGTGTCCTTAAATGACCCAGCAAGCACAGCCTCCTAATTATCACTATTGCGAGTGAAGAAACCCACCATGTTGGTAAACTGGTTTGCCTCAGACTAGTGGTTTCCTGCTTCAGAGAATTGGTGTTGGGTAAAAGGATGATCAACACTAAACTTGGGCTTGAAACAGACAATAAAAATGCTGGGAGAAATTACTTTAGTGGTGCATGAGGACAATCTGACAATCTAGCATATCTAATCTATAGCCTAATTACTGCAGTTTAGCATTCCACAATGGAATGAACTCTTTCCCAGCCTGTTTAGCCTGTTGAGACCTAAACAATAAGGTGAACTGCAGTGCACTTATTAACACCGAAAGTATATATTAGTATAAAAATAGTCGCCCATTTCGGGAATTATATGCAGGTCCCCTCCATTCTGCAGCCATGAAGCCCTGCACATTCCCTGCAGCCATCTAGCGCCTCAGGCTGAATGCTGCTGTGCTTTGTAGCACTTCTAACACATGAGGGTTTAAACTTTTGAATGTATGATATTAAGGTCATATGAAAATATTAAGTTGCACTATGTCTGTGTAGATTCTCAGTCATCCAGGTCATGGTAGTCTCAAGAGCTTGAATTGAATTATTTTTAACCCTTCCAAGGCCAACTCCAGCCTTTTAAATGGAAATCTCTCCACCCTCCATCCCATAAGATGTGAAAGTGGGATTTGACCCTCCTACATGGTCAACATTTTCAGCTAAAAATGTGAAGTCTCTAAACTGAAGTTAAGATAACCTAGATGACATCATCATGGTTATTTTCTCAGACTTGGAAAACAATCTTCCTACAGAGCCACACAAGACATTTTCACAGGCTAAAAAAGTCTATTAATAGAGCTACTGTGTAGAGTTTTTCTGCTATGGAGTGTAATATTACCTTTAACAGCATTAGAGTAATTACATTTATGAAAAATGGTGAATATAACTGTTTAGTTTTTCTAATTCTGTGCAGTCTGTTAGCCAACTACTACATGAGGCCTGGCTGATGTCTGAGGCCTTTATTACACTTACTCACACACAAAGACAGATATACACACACCTGAACAGAACTGCCAGCCAAAAAAATATTTCTTAATAAAATGATTAGACTAGACAACAGTTAGCTTGAACATATCAAAAAATGTATCACTTCCAGTATTAGTTTTATACACATCTAAAATACCTTAGATGTACAGTACCAGTCAAAAGTTTGGACAATGGGTGTGTCCAAACTTTTGACTGGTACTGTAAAGATTACAAATATAATTTGAAACATTTTAAATTGCATAATTTCATCCAATTTCTATCAGTTACAGAAAGCAAAAACCTCAGCAGTGGCTAAAACAACAATTTGGCACATTCTTAAAAGAAGGAATGCACTGGCCAGCTCAGCAACACCAAAATGGCTGAAAGACCACAGAAGACAACTAAAGTGCATGATGACAGAATTATTTTCATGGTTAAAAAAGACAACTTCACAACATCTAACCAAGTCAAGAACACTCTCAAGAAGGTCTACAATTAAGAGAAACCTTCATGAATGTAAACCAAGTTTACAAAAAGATGCAAACCAAAAATCTTTGGACAGATGAAACCAAGATAAACTTGTATCAGAAGGATGATAAAAATATTTATAAGGGCAAAAACGGGTCACGATCCATAGCATACCACAAATAGTGGTGGAGACAATGTTATGCACGGGCATGTATGACTGCCAGTAGGACTGCGTCACCCATGTTTGTTGATGGTGTGACTATTATTAGAAATAGCAGCATGAATTGTAAAGTGTGCAGCTTCACCCAATTGATCCGAATCTGATTGGATGGAGCTTCACAGTGCAAATGGATGAGTCAAAGCACACTTCAAAAGCAACACAAGAGTTTCTTAAGGGATGAAAGAAATGGGAATAAATGGGATATTTTTCAATGGCAGAGTCTCACCCCAACAGAGCAGCTTTTCAGTTATTAAATACAACACTGAATGCAGAATGACCCACAAACAAGCAGCAACTGAAGGTGGCTGCAGTAAAGGCCTATCACAGCATCTCAAGGGGGGAAACAGCATTTGGTGATATCCATGGGTTCTTGGTCATTGGCTGCAAAGGATTTTCACCCAAAGACTATCCTTAATACTTAAAATTATGTTAGTTTGTCCAATTTCTTTTGAGCACCTGAAAATCTGAGATTATGTATAAAAACGGTTGTAATTCCTAAACAGTTGACACACTTTTTTTTTTTTGTTAAACTCCTTGAATTAAAGCTGAAAGTCTGCACTTCAATTGATTGTCCATCCATACATCCATTTTCGTCAACTTATCTGGGGCCAAATTGCGGGGGTAGCAGCCTAAGGAGAGAAACCTGGACCTCTGTCACCAAGGCGTTCCCAGGTCCGCGAATAGACATAATCTCTCCTGCATGTCCTGGATCTACCCCAGGGAATCTCCCCAGTAGGACATGCCCAGAACACCTCTCCCAAGAAGCACCCAGGGGTCATCTGAGTCAGATGCCCGAACCACCTCAACTGTCTCCTTTCAATGTGGAGGAGCAGTGGCCCTACACTGAGCTCCTCTCATGAGGAGGAGGAGGAATGACTGTCTCTAAAGGAGAGGCCAGCCACACTTTGGAGGAAACTCATTTCAGCCGCTTGCATCTGCGATTTTGTTCTTTCGGTCACTACCCAAAGTTCATGACCATAGGTGAGGGTAGAGACATAGATCAGCTGGTAAATTGCCAGCTTCGCTTTTATGCTCAGCTCTCTCCTCACCACAATGGACCCACATCACTGTAACCACAGCCCCAATCTGTCTATTAATCTCCTCCTCCCCTCTTCCCTCACTTGTGAACAAGACCCCGAAATACTTAAATTACTCCACTTGGGGCAGCAACTTGTCCCTGAGCTGGAGTGGGCACTCCATCCTTTTCCAGCTGAAGACCATGGCCTCAGACTTAGAAGTGCTCATACCCACGGCTTTACATTCAGCTGCGAACAGCTCCAGTGCAACATGGAGGCCACGACCTGATAAAACCAACAGGTCCACACTATCTGCAGAAAGCAGAAATAAGATTCTGAGGCCATCAAGGTAGAAGCCTTTTGCCACTTGGCTATGCCTAGAATTCTGTCCATAAAAATTATGAACAGAATCAGTGACAAAGCGCAGCTCTGGCAGAGTCCAACACCCACTGGAAACAAGTCTGACTTACTGCTGGCAATGCGGACCAAGTTCTTGTTGCAGTTACAGTGGTGTGAAAAAGTGTTTGCCCCCTGCCTCATTTCCTGTTTTTTTGCATGTTTGTCACACTTAAGTGTTTCGGAACATCAAACCAATTTAAACAATAGTCAAGGACAACACAAGTAAACACAAAATGCAAGTTGTAAATGAAGGTGTTTATTAGTAAAGGTGAAAAAAAATCCAAACCATCATGGCCCTGTGTGAAAAAGTGTTTGCCCCCTAAACCTAATAACTGGTTGGGCCACCCTTAGCAGCAACAACTGCAACCAAGCGTCTGCGATAACTTGCAATGAGGCTTTTACAGCGTTCTGGAGGAATTTTGGCCCACTCATCTTTGCAGAATTGTCCTAATTCAGTTACATTAGAGGGTTTTCGAGCATGAACGTCCTTTTTAAGGTCATACCACAACATCTCAATAGGATTCAGGTCAGGACTTTGGCTAGGCCACTCCAAAGTCTTCATTTTGTTTTTCTTCAGCCATTCAGTGGTGGACTTGCTGGTGTGTTTAGGATCATTGTCCTGCTGCAGAACCCAAGTACGTTTAAGCTTGAGTACACGAACAGATGGTCTGACATTCTCCCTCAGGATCTCTTGGTAGACAGCAGAATTCATAGTTCCATTTATCACAGCAAGTCTTCCAGGTCCTGACGCAGCAAAACAGCCCCAGACCATCACACTACCACCACCATATTTTACTGTTGGTATAATGTTCTTTTTCTGAAACACAGTGTTCCTTTTACGCCAGATGTAATGGGACACACACCTTCCAAAGAGTTCCACTTTTGTCTCATCGGTCCACAGAATGTTGTCGCAAAAGTCTTGGGGATCATCAAGATGCGTTTTGGAAAAATTGAGACGAGCTTTAATGTTCTTTTTGCTCAGCAGTGGTTTTCTTCTTGGAACTCTGCCATGCAGGCCATTTTTGCTCAGTCTTTTTCTGATGGTGGAGGCATGAACGCTGACCTTAACTGAGGCAAGTGAGGCCTGCAGTTCTTTGGACGTTGTTGTGGGGTCTTTTGTGACCTCTTGGATGAGTCGTCGCTGCGCCCTTGGGGTAATTTTGGGTGGCCGGCCACTCCTGGGAAGGTTCACCACTGTTCCATGTCTTCGCCATTTGTGGATAATGGCTCTCACTGTGGTTCGCTGGATTCCCAAAGCTTTGGAAATGGCTTTATAACCCTTTCCAGACTGATAGATCTCAATTACTTTCTTTCTCAATTGCTCCTGAATTTCTTTGGATCTCGGCATGATGTGTAGCTTTCAAGGATCTTCTGGTGGACCTTACTGTGTCAGGCAGCTCCTATTTAAGTGATGTCTTGATTGGGAACAGGTGTGGCAATAATCAGGCCTAGGTGTGGCTAGGGAAATTGAACTCAGGTGTGAAAAACCACAGTTATAGTATGTTTTAACAAGGGGGGCAATCACTTTTTCACACAGGGCCATGATGGTTTGGATTTTTTTTCACCTTTACTAATAAACACCTTCATTTACAACTTGCATTTTGTGTTTACTTGTGTTGTCCTTGACTATTGTTTAAATTGGTTTGATGTTCCGAAACACTTAAGTGTGACAAACATGCAAAAAAACAGGAAATGAGGCAGGGGGCAAACACTTTTTCACACCACTGTATACAGGGACCAAATGGCCTGTAACAACATGCACTTATGGACATCCTTATGGACATCCTTATGTTCAAACATGGTGTCCGTTATGGACAAACTGTGGTTTGCACAGAAGTCCAATAACAAAATGCCACTCATACAATAAGCAAGCTGGGAGGATACAAGAATACCCTCCCCAGCCTGCCACCTCTTACTGAGGGCAACTCTAGACTGGAACACAGTCCAGCCCCTATCCAGGAGAGTGGTTCCAGAGCCCGGGCCTGGGGATTGGTCCACCAGGTCCTGTGGCTGTTGCTCAATACACATTGCACTGGACCACTACGACACCTCCTGTGGGTGGCGGGTCCATGTCTCCTTTTCAGGCTGTGCCTTGCTGGGCTCCATGGGCTAAAGCTTAGCTAGCAGGTGCTCTCCTTCAAGCACCCTTCCCAGCCTTCCAGGTTCCAGGGTGGGGACCTGGCAAACCTGTCCCGGTTGGATAAACTATACCCTTGATCTTTCGCTCATACTGGTCATTGTTTTATTTAAAATCTATTGTGTTGGTATAAAAAGGCTACATTGAAAAAACTGTATCAATGTCCAAATATGTGCCTAACTGTATGTTTAACTCTTTTCCCAGAGATAAAAAAACAAAACAAAACAAAGGCACTTATTTAAATATGCATTCTGATATTAAAGCTGCTATATTTTCCATGGCTTCCAGTACTCTCCCCCACTTTTATCCACATTATATCAGCTATGTTATCATCTGGCTCACTTTATAGGCCTTCAACATGAATATAATTGCTGCCTATCAAGACTATTACACATGTATAAGAGAAAACCAAGATTTTAAAAGAGACTCTATATCACATTTTTAAGTTATTTCCCATAAGTTCAATCAGTGCTTTGGTCTGCACTTCATTTCTCTGTTGCCCTTGGAACAGGGGCCAAGAATGCTGGAAACCCCTGAAGTTTAATGGCGGGAAGTACATTAAAAAAAGTTTTAGGTGTATCCAAAAGAAAAGAAAAAAACAAAACAAGAGCTTTCTGCGCTCTTGCTGCTGAGTCACTGTCTGTTCATCTTATTCCATGTCTGGTCAAAGTCAGATCCCATCCTGTTTGTGCCAAATTTTTGAGTTTGCCCTTCAAGCTCAATGTGTCACAGAACTGTTAAAGTGCAGTTCTTGCACTTTAAGCTCAATGTGTCACAGAACTGTTAAAGTGCAGTTCTTGCACTTTAACAGGGTTGTTGCTTGGTTGTTGGTGCCAAATATGCTGGTCTGATTTCAGGTTCAGATTTTCAGAAACTGTTGATCTACCAGGATTTTACCATACAGTCATCTCTATGGCTTACAGAGAAAGGTTGAAAAGAGAGAAACTATTCAGTGAGCAGCAGTTCTCAGGGGGAAAATGTCTTGTTGGGTCAGAATTTGGTATAAAAAAACATAAAAGCGTGGATCCATCTTGTCTTGCGTCTACAGTTCAGACTGGTGGTGGTGTAATGGTGTAGGGAATATTTTCTTGGTACACTCTGGGCCCTTCGGCGCCAGCTGAGCATCACTTAAACACCACAGCCTACCTGAGTATTGTTGCTGACCATGACCATCACTTTATGACCACAGTGTACCCATCTTCTAATGGTTGTTTCCAGCAGGATAACACACCATGTCACAAAGCTCAGACCATCTCAAACTGGTTTCTTAAACATGACAGTGAGTTCATTGTACTTAAATGGCCTCCACAGTCACCAGATCTCAATCCAACAGAGCACCTTTGGGATGTGGTGGAACAGGAGATTCTCATCATGGATGTGCAGCTCACAAATCTGCAGCAACTGTGTGATGCTACAGTATCATATCAATATGGACCAAAATCTCTGAGAAATGTTTCCAGCATCTTGTTGAATTTATTTCATGAAGAATTAAAGCAGTTTTGAAGGCAAAAGGGGATCCAAATATAATATTTTTTATAACACTTAAGTTGTGGTTTTTATGCTGTTTATTTTGTTATGACTTGCTGTTTGGGTAAGCTTAAGAACCAAAACTATTCTGTTAGGTCTGGAAAAAGATCATAGTTTGGGTATAATGTTTATTCAATGTCATGTATCTAACCTACTAACAGCACTTTCTATTTCTTTTGCAACTATAAATGGATCCAGATGGCACAAAAAAAGAACATAAATAAGTGATAAAATTAGCTGAACAGCAGTTCCTTTGGTAGGAGTAGCAGAGCAGCATGGATTCAAGAGTCTGTAACAAGAATTCATGTCCAGAGGATCAAGTAAATATTGGCTTTGAACGCTGTACAGGTGTTAAAACTTTGCATTCTCACACTCAAATGACCTTAATATGGCTAAAAATAATATTAACAACATGCACATTTAAGTATATTTTTTTACTTCTGTTGCACATACAGTATATTTGGGACAAGAGTGTCTTTCAAAACTAAACAGAAAAACTTTAGTCATTACAATCATATCCTGTAACCCCTCTCCCGGTGATCGAGCAGTTTCACAGTCAGACCTGCTGCTTTTTGGAAACCTAAGATGGCAACAGTGAAAATGCTAATCTAGTGGCTTCAGAATGGGACTTCATGAACCAATGGATGGCGTCAAGAGGTGACAGCCACCTTTTATACTGTCTATGATGTGTGCATCTACTTGGTAAGCTACATCAGTAGCTGCACAGTGTACCTAACGTGATACACTGGACACAAAACAGCAATTAAGCCAACAGCAAATAATGTATTTTGTATATTTTGTTACGGTGTGTCTGATGTCTTGTAGATCCCTTTATCAGAAACTAATAATAATGTCACCAGGAAACAATTTTTTGTTCCCTAAGAATTTTCATTCAGAGCATGGAAAAAAGTACAGTGGCTAAAATGAACTTGAGAAGCCCTCCCTCTTACACTGCCAGCAGAATTAAAGTGCAACAGTACAGACAATTAAATGTAGTTTTAATCTGGATCAGTCAACGGTGCTGCAATTCTGGAAGTGGAGGACAAGAAATTCTTCCTAATCAAAGCAATGGTGAGTGCTAATTAACTAACTTTAGCTAACTATAATGATGATACATTAGTTCTTCATTTCAGGGTTAAAAGGATATATAACTTGAATCAAATCAATACTTTTTTCCAGTCTCAATTTAACAGACCAATCACAGAAAACCTAAGTCCTTGTGTATGGTTATGAGCATGGTGTAAACCGTGGAGGGCAGTTAATTTTCCCAAGGGGCCACAATAAGGGCCTAACTGTAACATCTACTTTTACCAGTAGAAGTCTAAATAGAAAAAATTAATATTGAGCAGAACTGAGTTCAGGATATTGGTGTGGCCTTCCACAACAGTCCCAGTTTCTCAATTACTGGCCCACTCCTGATGTAAACTAACTACGCAGCTCATTAAGGATACACCACACTAGAGTAAAAATAGGATGGCAACTTCCTTGCAACTGGGAAAGAAAATCAGTCGCTGCCTGATGATTGCACTGAATTTTGTTGCTGTTGGAGACAGCAAACAGTTGCTGTAAGTAGTTGTGGCAACCAACTAGTCACACAGAGGTAGGACATGCAACACCCTCGGCATCTAAGCAACCTGTTTTGATCATAAGGCAATTGCACAGGTTGCCTGGCAGGAGGCAACCTGTCTCCAAACAGTCATGGCACGATTCGGACTGGCTGCAATCACTTCCAGACAGAATGGTTAAAGATTTGCAAATAATTGCTGTCCAATTTACAAACATAGATTGTGAACACATAGCAATCAGTCTGAGTCCAGTCTGCATCAAAGAGCGCAACTCATCTGCGACGCGTCACTTTGCAACAAAGGAGTCAACTCAGCTGGTTGCTAACAGACTGACAGCATAGATTCTGTCTTATTGCCATTTTGTTGTCGTGTTGATGCACCAAAGTTGCTTTGAAGATGGCAACTGGCACCTGGACCTGGCAGACTTTTTATTTTTTTTTTTTTATTTAAAGTCTGGCAGACTTTAAAGGCAATAATTTGCAACAATTTTGGTGAGGCTGTGATCTCCAATCCCTGTTTTCCCCATTTTGACTGTAGTATTAATGCCTCAATTTTGGATTTTGGCTAAACAAACCTTCTTCCTCCATTGGTGGAGGAGGAAAACCTTATTTACTCTCCAGGTGGATGTTCCAAAAAAAATAAAAAATAAAAATAAATAAATAAATGTAATTTCATGTAAAAATTATGAATCGGTAATCCAACTTGTCTCTAGCAAAAAGTTAAAAATTCCAGAAGAGGTTTTTTTTTGTGTTTTTGTATTCTTGATGCCACAAGCAAGACTACCCAAAACCAACCAGAGCCACTAGAAATAATATGGAGCATTTTAGTTATGAAGCAAACATTCATTGTTGTACCTAATGCTGAGAAAATGTAGATGTGTGCTTATTTGCTAATGTGAATAAGTTCATGTTATTCCAAAGTCAGGAATGGAAGCTGTCTGACATTCATTTGACTGGAAATTGAGCTATTGCCTAAAAAACTAGACAGTGAGTCAAAAACTTGTCTCAATTCTGTGAAAAAAGGTTGTCAAAGCTGTCCAGACGAATAAAAGGATGAATTTTTATATGACTGTAACTGATGGATTCCTTTTCTTCCACCTATTCATGCAAGTCAGGTAGTATTCAGTCAGTGAGAATTTACAGCCACCCCCTCCCTGAGTAATTTGCAGCTTACATTACGCACTCTGAACTATGAAAAGTGCCAAACCACAGGTATTCAAGCCCCATGTTGTGAAACAGTCAAAGGAATCAGTCTTGTAATGTGTTTTCAGGAAGGTTTGTCAAATGAGGGAGTGTGATGTTGAACAGAAGAACTTTTTTTCCTGCATGTGACCATGGCAAAAAGTTGAATTCCTTCCTGCTTGTGCATTCAGCGAAGCCACAAAGCCCTTTTTTATTTCTGCACTTGGCTTATTATTTGGATTAATATCTTCAAAACAGGCTCAGTTCGACACTTTGCCAACCAAACCAGGATGCTGCATTTGCCAACATCAGAAATTGAATATTGATCCCAGATTCTGTCTATTACTGGTTTACAAGCACAGCCTCAGACATGATACAGGAACAAACGCACCAGCTCAACTCCTATCCAAAGTTTCTCAGAAACTATTAAAACAAACAGGCTGCAGCCATAACACCAAAACCCACTGTACTCTTTACAAGGTACAACATAAAACACTGATGCATACACTTCTTGACAGGCAAGAAAAATGACTTTATGCATGTGTGTTTGTGTGCACATCCAAAAACAGCAAATCTGAGCCAGCCAGAAGAAAAGACTGTACAAAAGGCCAGAAGCAGCAGAAGCTGAAGCAGACAGTGCAAACAATTCCCAGCATTCCTCTGAGGAGCAGAGTAAACTGACCTTGGCCTTCACACAGGCTGAGACACTGACGCCTCGGTGTGGTTGGTTCTTGTCTGTTATTACCAAGCATGGAGATGTGTCTGAATTTACTGACACTCTTTACTCTTCTGGATTAGCTTTGGATTCACTTTTGGGTGGTGTAGACAGAGCTTCATCCCTGCTCACTTTCCACTGTCCTGTCATGAGTAAAGGCAAAAAGTACTTAAAAAAATCTGAAAATTTGCTGGTACTTGTTTTGTTTTAGTACAAAGGCTACCATTCTTCAGCAGCTGATGAGGGGAGCATATGCCTACAAGTGTTTGTCTATCCTTACATGCTGAAAAAGAAAAAGGAAGCACGGGAAAAAAACAAAACAAAAAAAAAGAAAACATGGCCAAAGCTTCTGGGTCAGAAGAATGAAGCCAATGTGGAAGTGCCTTAAACCTGCATTCTATCTGAAGGCCACCAGATGGCAATAGATGTGGTTGCAAAAACATCTCCTCTCCTATAGAAGTCTATGGGAAAATGGCTTTCTGTCTTGACCTCTGTAAACACTTTCCTGCTGAATTTATGGGGTCAGTCACTTGTTTTGGGTCATATTGAGTAAAAAAAAAATTGTCTACTTTAAAAATGTTGGTAGCCAATGATCACGTGGTTTCATAGTCAGACACACCCTCCTTGTCACATTCAGTTTCTTGCAGCCAAGATGGCGTTGCTGGAATGCCCAAGTGAGCTTGAGCTTGAGCTTCAGGGCACAAACTGATGGGTGGACATTCTCCTTCAGGACTGTCTGGTAGAGAGTAAAATCTGTGGTTCCATCAATTACAGCAAGTTGTCCAAATGCCGAAGCAGCAAAGCAGCCACAGATCATCACACTACCAAAACCATTTTTGACTGTTGGCATGATGTTCTTTTAATGAAATGCTGTGTTAGTTTTACTCCAGATATAACAGGACTCAAACCTTCCAAAAAATTCAGCTTTTGTCTCGTCAGTCCACAGAATATTAGAAATTTTGGGGATCATCAAGATGTTTTTTGGCGAATGTGAGACGAGTCTTTTTGTTCTTTTTGGTCAGCAGTGGTTTTTCTCCTTGAACTCTCCCAATGGATGCCATTTTTGCCCAGTCACTTTCTTATTGTTGAATCATAAACTCTGACCTTAACTGAGGCAACTGAGGCCTGCAGTTCTTTAGATGTTGTTCTGGATTCTTCTGTGACCTCTTGGATGAGTTGCTGATGTGCTATTGGAGTAATTTTGGCACTCCACTCCTGGGAAGGTTCACCACTTTTCCATGTTTTCTTCATTTGTGGATAATGACCGTCACTGTGGTTCACTGGAGTCACAACGCCTTAAAAATGGCTTTTTAATTTTTTCCACACTGATAGATGTCAGTGACTTTGTTTCTCAAAAAAAAAAAAAAAAAAAAAAAAAAAAAAAATCACAGTTAATTTATGAATTAACTAGAAGGGCAATTACTCTTTCACACAGGGTCAGGTAGTTTTGGATCGCTTTTTTCCCTTAATAAATGAAATCATCATTTAAAAACTGCATTTTGTATTTACTCAGGTTATCTTTGTCTAATATTAAAATTTGTTTGATGATCTGAAACATGTATGACAAATATGGCCCCCCACCCCCAAGAAATCAGGGGGCAACACAGCACTGTGTGCCTCGTAGTAACATTAGCAGGTTACTAACATTTCTGTTCTGTACTGTTGTTGCTTTTATTTTGAGAAATCCCAGTTTCATTTTTGCTGTTCTAAAGGAGTTTATGTTTAACCCCACAATGCAGAACGTGTTGTCGGGGACACAGCGTACTTCAAAACTACTGCTGTTTGTGGACTTCTGGCAACAATTACTGAAATAACCCTATGGGTGTGAAGGGCAATTTCTCAGCTTTCAGAAACTGTTTGAATTTTTCCGATAGGACAAACGGTCATGTAATTGCAGTAATTCAAAGTTCTTTTGATCAGCCGCCTCAGCGGTGATACTCTTGTTGTTAACCAGTTGTTTACGGCTAGTAGGGACAAGTAATGGGTGCTGCAGCAGCGATCGCCCAGTGTTGTAGGGTTAAGTAAAGGACAACTAAATCACCAAGTAACAAAAAAGAAAAGGTCTAAAAAGGACAAACTGTGGACCTTGTTAGGAGGCCTAGAAGTGACAAACATACCCTAAATGCTATTCTTTAAGTTCTAAAACTGAACTTAGAACTTGAACTCTTATCCAACTGCGACATAGCATCACGTCAGCATGCTACAGCAATGATGCTTTCTTGTAGGCAAATTTACTCGGTTTATAGTACATTAATAAAATATTAATAATTTGTTTAATTGACTAGTATTTCTGGGCTGCAGTATTAATTGTCTAGTTGTGCACATCCTTAAAAAATGTGTTTTGTGCATGAAAGATAATACAGCTTGAATCCCAAATCAAGGCAAACACAATAACCAGCATGCTCCCTACAGGTGACCAATTTAAAAAGAAAAAAAACCCTATTGACTTTGATGTGATAAAGACAAAGTCCTAACTTAACTCTTTAGGTTGCTTGCTTCCTGGACCAGGGTCTTTGTGTGAGCAGCTGGAACAAGGTTTTGCTACAAAGCGTAAACCAATAAAATCAATATTATTTGTGTTGCAATTGACTTTCCAATCTTTTGTCACGGCTTGGTGTTGCAGGCAGGGCAGAGAGGACCTCAGAGCAGGACGTGACACGAGAGCTGACTAATACTTAACGTTTATTGAAACCAAAAGCACAAAACTGGACAGAGGCCAGCCACACGAAAACCAAATACTTGAAAAGAACTTGAAAACTCAAAACACTCAGCACGAACGTTACCTAAACGTAGATAGACTTAGGACCCGACAAAGGACAAAGACAGGAGCAGGCAATAAATATACAAGGGTAATGAGGGGAGTAACAACAGGTGAGAAAACAGCTGACTATAATCACACAGAGACAGGGGGAAGCAAAACTAAACACGACACACAGGGAACACGAGACTGTCAAAATAAAACAGGAACTGACTAAACATAACAGACGCAGACCTAACGCTGAAAACTTGACCAGGAGAACATGCACAAAAACAACAAGGGAAACTAAACAAACATACTCAAACAACGATATAACTATAAGAAACACTCTGAAAATACAACAAGAAAACTACACAAAAGAAACTCAAAACGCTGGGCCACCGGCCCAGGACCATGACATCTTTACATTTTTTTTTCAGTTATAGGCTGCTGTACGTCAACGAGGTGTCACTGGATGAGGGCCTGTGCTTGACCACGGTGTAGTAATGATGTTGGCATTTAAATATCACAACAGGGGGACTAATGTCCCTTAAATACAATGAAATAATGTGTCTCGCCAAAGGTTACGTTGACATTCAAGTTCCACTTATCCAGCAAAATGACTTCCAGAGATGGAAGCAGCTTAAGTCGACCATCACTTGAAGACTTTATCAACAGCATTAGGGCCCACACCTCAGCACGTCAGTGTTTATATAATAGTCTCAAATGACCTTCACATTATACTAAAGTCAAGTTATACTGGCAGTGTCCCAGAGCATCTGAAAGGCATTTCAAAGACCATGAGAAGAGATGCGACTAGAGAAAGTGTGAGAGCTTAAACAGAGACAGAATGATAATAAGAACACAGCCAGGCCAGAAAAGGAAAAGGAAAGGCAAAGAAGGCTACTGCTGGTGTTAGCAGAGGGTCTGTGCCTCCTCGGCAGCTCGGCTCTGTCTGGACCCTGTTTGTCCAGCTTTGATGGACTCTCTTTTCATTTGCCAGAAGAACAAGTTTTTATTGGCTCACATGCAGAGAGCATGCACACACAAAGTACTGACTGAGAAGTTACTGAAGGCATGATAGAGGCTTGCTGAAGTCTACAGATACTTAATCCAAAGAGCAGCACATTTGTTTGCCTGCCTCAGCACACTGTAAATAGCAGTGGCTCAAAACCTTTTGTCTTGGCCTCTCAAGCACAGCTTCTCGTTCCTCATTTTTCTAGACCATGCAAACACAGCCTATCTTAGGACCCCTTCCTGACCCCCAGGTTGGGAACCACAGCTAGAAAAACAAGAAGAAACCGTATCCTTACTGAAATGTTTGGTGAAAATCAGGTTAAATGGTTTCAAAACCTGCTTTATTATAAGAGTAGTGATAAATGACTTAAAATACAATAGTTTCGTGTTTGATACATCAAAACCTATAGCTTTAAAATCTGCAATTTAAGGCACTTTTGTTTGGCAAATACAACATTTACCAGTATACGCATCTGATGGGGAACACACAATGGCAGAAACAACAGTTAACATTATGGTCAGCAGATTAAAGTTCATATCACGATCCTGGGTTTGACCCAGTGTTTTGTGTTTTTGGACTTTTGAGCTTTTCTTCAGTTTGTTTCTTAGGTTGTTTACAGTTTCATTTCTCATCTTTGAATTTCTTTATGTATTATATTTGTATGTTCTTGTTATTTGTAGTTTAGTTTTCCTTGCCGGCTTCATGTTTCCCTCATGTCTTGTCTGAGCGTCTCTGTGTTTGGATTCCTTCTGTGTACCTTCTTCCCCCGTGTTGTGTTAAGTTCATGTTACTGTCATGTTTGATCATTTCCTGTTTTATTTTGACTGTCCTGTGTCCTGTGCACTTTGTGTTAAGTTTTGCTTCTTTTGTTTCATTAATCTCATTTGGTTCACCTGTTGTTCCCTGCTGTCTCCACTCTCCCTAATTACCTTGTGTGTATTTAAACCCTGTTTTTCTCTGTTTTTTATTGTCTCTTGTTTTCTAAGGTTCAGTATATTAGATTTCAGTCCTGCCTTGGTTTAGGTTTTTGTAGTTTCTCCTTTGCAAGAGCCTCCAGCACTAAAGCTGTTTTGAGTTCAGCTCAGTTTTCATGCGTCCTACATTTGGGTCCAACCTCTGCCTGCCACACAGCCACACCTTGACAGTTCAACAAGATTCAGCCAGCAGAGAGACTAACTGAGTGCAGGTGTGCGTGTGGAAGCGGTCTGGCTACTGGCATTTATAACATTTCTGACATGAACTGTTTGAAAAGAGCATGCTGGAGCAGCTGAGGATATCTTAATCTCTCTCCTGAAACAACCAAAGAGCTACATGTTTACAGCTATCCATTAGCCTGTAGCTGATGTGACATGTTGATAGCAATGTCAGATATGTTCAGTTAATCAGAAACTACTGAATTTAACATTGCAACCAGCAGGGGTTAGCTCAGATTTCAGCAGCACAAAAGTTGGTTACGATCATAAGTCTTGTACATGTTTAGACTGTGCCCTAGTCTATAGTACATTGCACAGTATCTGTAAACTCTGCATGATTATATCTGCATTATTTGGCATTCACTCTATATTTTCAAGGGTTTAAAAAGGCCTTTGATGGAGTTGCCATACTATCTTTTCCTTAAAATGTATTTAAATGTATCCTTGATGCCCTGTTTCAAAGTCAGCATCCTTAGGATTCTCCACCATACTTGTCTTTATATGTCTTTTTAAGTCCTCTGCAGGATCAGTTTAAAAAAAAAAAAAATGTCCAACTCTTTGGGTTGTGAAGACTTTCAACACTGACTTTCAGCACAAACACTGCTTACATTTGCAGAAGAGTTTGAGCCTTTTTAACATGTCTCCATGTCAAGCTTTAAAGCAAGACTGGCAACTTTGTTTTGAGAGTTAAACCAGGTCACAGTGTGCCTCGTTTGACTCAGTCTCCAACTCCTTGATGCGAGGCTCTGCAGCTATTGAGGTTTTGCAATCACATGACCATTAACCACGTGATGATAACTTGTATACTATTTTGAACGTAACAATTTAGGGTCAAGTGAATAAGGCCCCAGTTACACAGGCCTTCGTTGTGTGCCTTGTGCGCACGATGACAATGAGTTGAATCTAACATCTAACATTTTTCACATTTTCACTACTGCTTGGAGAATAGTTGCTGAGTGTCTTCCATGGAAGGAAGCCAGCGGAGGCGAGAGGGTTGGGTTACTGTGGACTGACTCAACCCCCCCCCTCAGCTAACAGTTCCTAATAAAACGCGGAAATGTTCATCAGCAGCTTGGTCTAGGGATATCGGTTCACACAGGTCAGAAAATGGGATGGCGGGGGCGTAGAGCATCTGTTTGCAAAACATCCAGGAGAAGAATGAGATAACTGGCATCCAAGGCCGTCAGGGAGCCAAATTTCAGATTCTACAGTTGTTTTGTTACAGGCTGTACGGATTAATTTGTTGACAGCCTTTAGTCTTTCTGGCACCTCTTAATGGTGAAAAATCCAAATCATCTGAATTTTCTTGGTTCGTTCCTCACCGTGCAGAAACATATACGTCTCCAAGTTCTAATCTATTCCGATTCAGCTCCAGATATACTGAGTCTGAGTTTGTACTGTTCTGCATTTCTGTCACAATCACCCTTACCAAGGTCAGAACGGCTGCCCAGACTTCCAGAATTTCACGATAAGCCAGGTATCCCCAAGTCCAATCAGGAGAAAATCCTGGTATCAATAAGCCAAATATATATACCACGTCCTCAATCGACAGTACAGCCAGGCATGCCATCTTCCACCCTCCACAGGAATCCATAACGTAGCCAGCCGGGTATGTCAATCGGATAAGAGGGAACAGGGTTCTCTTTTCCCCTATCTCCTCATGGTGAAAATTTGATCAGTCAATAGTGTTGAGAGACCAGCTGACCAGATCCATACCAGATCACCTGATTAAAACCAGCAACCTCCAGGAACCACTCACCAAGTAGTGGGGAATACAGAATTTTCCCTCATGACCTGTTTTTAAATCACGTCCAATATAAATGGTAAATGGACTGGTTCTTATATAGCACTTTTAAACTTGAGCACTCAAAGCACTTTATACATGTTTTCATTCACCCGTTCACACACACATTCATAAAAGTACCTTTTTCTACACGCTTAGGTGTCAAGTGTCTTCTATCTAACTTTCGCACACATTACCACACCGATGAACACATCAGGAGCAACTCGGGTTCAGTATCTTGCCCAAGGATACTTTGGCATGCAGACTGGAGCTTCCATGGATTGAACCACCAACCTTCCAATTAGTAGATGACCTGCACTACCGCCTGAGCCACAATATAAAGTGCAAGAAAACTCTATGAGTCTACAATTGTAAGTTTGATCTGAAGTCTTTGGTGCTCCATGAAGTGGATTCCAGTTGTTTTGAACTTTTTTGTGTTCTCTTATTTATTATTAAAACTACTGGCCAGCTTCTGCGATAAATAGTCCCTTTAATACATGTGAAAAAACAATAAATTTCTTGTCTCTTCACCCTTGTTCTGGAGATCAATCAGTACACTGTCCCTGCTGCTGGTAGAGATTTGTTATGGCTAGATGATTTTTGGAAAGCTCTCCTCAATGTCCACATAATTGCATGTGCATCTGCAAGCAATGTTTAGTCTAATACACTGTTATTTTTCATTTTGGATTCTGAACACCTACAAGGCGACACCCTTCCTTCCTGCCTTTTCCTTTCCGTGCAATAAGCAAAGCAACTCAAGTTCTTTGTGCTTTCTTCACATCAGCTCCCACAGATTGCCCAGATTTACATGTAGTTATATGTTCTACTTTTACCAAAATTCTTCTGAAGCAGTCCTATTATAGAGAAAAAATGTGGTTCAGACCCTTCGCACTAATGATTAAACCAAAGCTCTGTGGTAATCTTTGGCATTTCCAAACCCACATTAAAAAGGCACATCCTCTTGAGAAGTGCTCTCTGTCAGTTTGGGATTTCAGTGCAACTGGCGCAAGACCGAAGCCGCAGGATTCACACTTTGCTTCCCCACAGAGATTTGGATACAGATATGCCTTCCTGCCTCGCCAGACTTGGCAAGATCACTCGAACATGTGTCATAGGCCTCACCTCCTCTGGTCTCAGGCATCGTTCTCACCAATATATTTTTACAGCATTTTTTTTTGGCAGGGGAGAGGGGTCCGTCCTGCCTTGGTGTCCAAACTAAACAGAGAAGCATTACAGGATGGCAAAGAGGAATCTAAATAATTTTGCCACACCAAAGATAGTCTGTTTGACTAGTGTTGGAACATATGTTGGCCTTCTATTGCATGCATTACACATCATCCTTTTTTTGACAGCATCTTCTAATAAACAATGAATTTAAAACAAAACTAACTCATTTATATGTGTGCATCAACTCAGCAAGTATAATGGCAATAAAAGTCGAATGTGAGGTAGAAACAAGCAACACATACATGTAGTAATGTCATGCTTTTGAAAATAAACAAATTATTAGCGTTCATTTCTGATTTCTCATCCACTGTAAAATAACATTAATACATAACAAACAACATGCATTAATTGGGCTCCATTTAGCTTTTAGCTAGTCCTGTTAAAAAAAAGTACACCTGTCAAATCTGAGGTTGTACATATTAGGTTTAACAACAACACACGGTATATTACACTGTGTGATTATTGATTCAACAAAACTAAGACAAAAATGCAGAAGCAGCACCCCATGATTCAGCAGGACATAAAATCATTTTTAGCAGCAATAACCTGAAGTAATCATTTTCTGGATGGCTCCATCAGTCTGTCACTTGAGGTCTGGACTTTGACTGTATTGTTGCAATGTCTTCATTCTTTTCTTTTTCAGTCATTCTGTTGTAGGTTTGCTATTGTGCTTGGGGTCATTGTCAGGTTGTATGATCCAATTATGGCCAAGCTTTAGCTGTCAGACAAAAGGTCTCACATTTGACTCTAGAACAGTTTAGTATACAGAGGAATTCATGGTCGGTTTAATGACCGCAAGGTGCCCAGGACCTGCGGCAGCAAAACAAGCCCAAATCACCACCCCACCACCGGCGTGCTTAACAATTGGTATGAGGTGTTTGGTGTTCTCCAAACATGATGCTGTGCATTATGGCCAACAAAGAAATAAGGAGTGTAATATGTCATATATTGTAGTATGTCTAAAAAAGGCCAAGGACCAGATTATTTTTATGTCCTGATAGATTAAAACCTTAGAATTTAAAAAGGTGTACTTTCTTTTACCATATCTGTATACTTGACAGCTGAAGTAGAAGCTAGCAGGCTAATGCTAGTTTTCTTGCTCTCTGATGTTAGTTTTTGTTTAGTTGTCCTTATGGTGAGTTCGTGCTGGAGTGTTGTTCTGGGAGTCAGTGGTTTGTTGTTGGAAGTGATTAGTGGACTTCATTTGTAAACTACCGTTAACCAGTGTTGCTCACTGTTGACAATGGAAGGAGAAGTCAGTCACTAAAATCTGTTCTAAGAGAGTCGGGAAGGGTCCCCTTTTTTAAGTTGCATTAGAGTCCCTTCACACAAAAGTCATTCAATATACATTTAAGTAAAAGTCTATCATTAGCATTACACTTAAAAAGTTTAGACATCAAAGTACTTGTTTGCAATGCTTAGTTTTCCCATCCAATAGTCAACACCCTAATTATTAAGAATAAGCAGAAAGTCAATACAGATATTTATAAAAGTGCAGGTATGAGGGTCAAAAAGACTTCTGTTGCTACAGGGCACTGGCATGCACATAGCACTGCCCTCTACTGGAGGCTAATGCTAAATGTACCCATGTAAAACTTATTGATAGCCTACTCCTTATGTAAAATCATGACAACTGAAGTAAATGGTAAATAATGGTGCTAAAGTTTTGTGTGAATTTTTAGTCATTATGATACATTTCAAAGGAATAGATGGTTAAAAAAACAAACAAATAACCCAAAACAAAACTAATGTACAGTGAGGTCATAGCCTCAGTGCTGCATATTTCGTAAATAGGTCATTTCATAAGTGCCTAAATACAGAGGGAAGTTTATCCAGCCACAAGGCAAAACACATGAGCAATTTGTATGCAATGCATGACCCGCAGTGCCCGGGGCCAGGATCCTGTCTGTCTGCTTGGACTCCGTCCGTAAACAAGATCTGATTTCTAAAATTGACGTATTTGAGGTAACATTCCCATGCCTTGATTCTGAAAAGCAGTTCAGGGTTCCAGGCTTGGCAAATACAAGCAAGAAACACAGAGGAACACGAGTGGGAACATTAAAAAAAATTAATGAAATAAAAGATAAAATCTCTCCATCAAAACTAAACCCATTTTGGGGATAAAGCTCTTGCTCACAATACGTTGGAGGAGGATAAATTTATTGATATTAGACTATTAAACTTAATAGCAGGATATGGAGCCATCCTGTCCGCCCTATACTTGTATTACTTTGGTCTTGGCTGGGTCATTGCTATTGACCTTTGGATGAAAAATCTCACCAGTTGGGCTCGTGTAAGTTTGTTTGTTTTTGTGTGTGTGTGTGTGTGTGTGTGTGTGTGTGTGTGTGTGTGTGTGTGTGTGTGTGTGTGTGTGTGTGTGTGTGTGTGTGTGTGTGTGTGTGTGTGTTAGTTACAGAGAGAGAGAGAGAGGGAAAAAAAAGGGGAAATCCCTCATCACATTCTGAGGATTACAGTCAGACTGAAAATGAGCCTCCCAGACAGCAGTGAAAGACAAGGATCAAGACCCAAGGTAGAAAAATAACAGAACTCTAGCTGGTCAGATAGATGTTACTTTTAAGACTGCGGCAGCTCATGAAGCAGGTCAGATCAAACTTTATTTGTAACTCAAGAAGGTGCAGTGAAACACTCTTGCTGTCAGCACATTTTCCATGTTAGTACAGGGCGTTTTTCTTCCACCCTAATGCAAGATTAACGATGGTAGCCTGCATTCAAATTGAAGTTCAGCCTCCTAAGAATTATTAGAGAGGAAATTACAGTGATTCCCCAGTGCTTGTGGCTCATTTTCAACTGTGGCAGCGAAAGAGCGATGAGGTGTGATAAAACATCAGCTGGCTCCTACAGAAATGGTTCACAGAAACATCTCAATCAAAAAAATTCACTACATTACCAGGTGCAGATCCATCCAGGTTTACAGGAAGGTTCTGCTGTTGAGGATGAAACCATTAGTAAAAATAGCATGAATTAAGACAATTTAAACATCACATAAAATATGGTTTGTAATGAGGGTTAGGGATTTAGGACCTGGTGCTGGCAAGAATTCATTTTTCTAAAGGTGTCTGAGGCAACATGAAAACCTCATGTCAGCTTTAATGCTCCGGCTCTGCGGCTGACCAGCCTTCAGCCTCTCTTAGACTGGATTAGACTTTTCCAACATTAATTCGTTGGCCAGCAGTTTTCTCATGAGAATAATTCCTTTATTTTTTTTTTTTATATTTAATGTTGCACATTTAGTGGGAACAACTTCCAACCATCCTGCACCAACCGACACTCAGATATACATTGACCAAGCATGACATTATGTTCACCTGCCTAATATGGTGTCAGTCCCCTTTTGCTGCCAAAACAGCCCTGACCTGCCGAGGGATGGACTCCACCTGAAGGTGTGCTGTGGTATCTGCACCAAAATGTTAGCAATAGGTCCTTTAAGTCCTGTAAGTTGCAAGGTGGGGCCTCCATGGTTCAGACTTGTTTGTCCTGCACATCCCACAGATGCTCGCTTGGATTGAGATCTGGGGAATTTGGAGGCCAAGTCAACACCTTGCACTCCTTGTGCTCCTCAGACCATTCCTGACTCATTTTTGATTTGTGGCAGGGCACATTATCCTGTTGAAAGATGCCACAGGGAATACAGTTTCATGGAAACTATATTCCCATGAAACATGGTCTGCAACAGTGCTTAGTCACATGGTATGTATCAAAGTAACTTCCACATAGATGGCAGGACCCAATGTTTCCCAGCAGAACATTTCCCAAAGCATCACACTGCCTCCACCAGCTTGCCTTCTTCCCATAGTACATCCTAGTGGCAGGTGTTACCCAGGTAAGTGACACATGCACCCAGCAGGTGACAGGGGTCAGCATGGGCACCCTGACAAGTCTGCGGATATGCAGCCTCATACGCAAGAAAATTATGATTGTGATCCTGCTTCTAACCCATCAACTTTGAGAACAAAATGTTCACTTGCTCCCTAATATATCCCACTCACTAACAGGTGTCATGATGAAGAAATAATCAGTATTATGTATTTCACCTGTCAGTTGTCAGTAATGTTATACTGTCAGTAATGATAAGTCTAAGTCTAGCTTGTAACCCAGCCATGGGGGGTGTCCACGAGTGTTCTTTGAAGGGCATATGGATTGGTCAAGGGTCGGGACGATGATCACCCCAAAAATATAAATAAAAAAATTGCTACATGCAGAGGGTTAGTCTGACAGAAAGGAATTTAAGGGATAGGATGAGATGAAGGCAGATCATCTACAGTGGCAACCCCTAAAGGTAGGGGAGGAGTTTGAGAAGAAATAAGTCTAGTTTTATGAAAGTTCCACTTTATTTTTTTATTTTTTTTGGAAAAAAAAAAGCAAACCCATAATTAAAAAGACAAGCTTAAATATTATATTCTGAAACTTTAAAAAGAAACAGTCCCATCAGGGTAAAATACACATCAACGTGCCAACAATAAGTAGGTAAACGTCAGTTTCTGAACAAGTTTTTAAATATAAAAAAGGCATCATGAGGGGTTTTAAAAGTCTGCGACTGGAAATACAGTAAGGCTTTCTGTCTGAAGGCGAACATCTCCCACTAGCTAAATTATCCCAAAGTCAAAAGCACCAAGATAGAAATGGCTCTGAATTGGCCCCTGCTGCAAGTCACTTCTTACTGGCGATCCTCTTTGACCTCCTTGGACCTTCGCTTTGTGCCTCCTCTGCAGCATCAGCTGCAGCAGCTCTCCTCCTGCCACGAGAGGGCGCCTCAGCTTCCCCAGTTTTCACTTTACTTTGATTTTTCTGTTGGGAAACTGTGGTCTGAGCTGTTCCAGCAGGCTTTCGTCTTCTTCCTCTCACAGGCTGTACTGACTCTTGAGCATTTAAATCATGCACTTCAGCTTTCTCCTTTTTCACTCTGGCTGCTTTAACCATCTTTTTCTGCTGCTCTGCTGCAGCTCCAGACAGGTTTGGTTCCTCTTCTGCTAAGGTTTGCAGAGCATTTGAGTTTCTACTCCTTGCTGATTTACTTTTGTTTGTTGTGTCTTGCAACTTTTCAGTAGATTCAACAGCTTTTTTTCGTCCCTTTCTTTGAGGCTTCGCTCGGCTTTTAGTGGCCAAGTCATCTTTGATTTCTGGTTCTTCTGTGATGTTCACCTGCATTTCCAGAGATTTGCAGGTTTCCTTTGAAACCGTATAAATGGAAACATAGCAAACCTTCAGTTACTTTGTAGATACGGACATTAATGCTCAAGTCACTGTTCAAGATAAATGAAGGCCTATAATAATGGGATTAAATTAGGTCCTCACCTCTCGCTGTGCAAGTTCAGCTTTCAAGTCCGATAACTGCCTCATCAACCCCTGTATCCTCAGCTGAAACGGGATACAAATAGTCAATAACTGTACGGTCTCAGGTTGGAGCCTCTTTTATGGAAGACCAAAGGTGTCACATTAACAATAATGAATAAAAAAAAAAAAAAAAAAAAAAAAAAAATCCCTTTTAATGAATCACAATTTTAGGATTTATCTGGGCATACTTTAAATCAACGGCATAAATTGTTTTAATTTTGAATTTGTTTATTATTCACATTCAAAACTCCCTACTTTTACATATTTAACAGCATTATTGTCCAGAGAGATTAGCTAAGAGCCTCAGTTCTGTCAGTTTCTTGACTGGAGGCAGCCATTTCCATTACAGTCCTTGAATTGATCAAAAGTCAATTTCATGAAACGGTTTGAACATAGCCAAGACGACTGGCTGAAGTTCAAACTAAGAAGCAGAATGGGCAAGAATGTGATTTTGAACCTGGCATGGTTGTAGGTGTCAGACTGGTCTTAGTATTTTAAAAACTGCTGGTCTACTGGGATTTTCCCACACAACCTTCTGTAGAGTTTCAGATCTTAAAGTGAGAAAATATCCAGTGAGCAGCAGTTGATGCCAGAGGTCAGAGGAGAATGGCCAGACTTCTTTAAGTTGATGGGAAGGCAACAGTAACTCAAATAACTATGCTTTACAACCAAGGTATGCAGGAGAGCATTGTGAATGCACAACACACTGAACCTAGAAGCAGATGGGGTACAGCACACCAAGTGCCACTCCTGTCAGCTAAGAACAGGAAACTGAGGCTATAATTCACACAAGCTCACCAAAACTGAATAGAAGACTGGAAAAAACTGCCTGATCTGATGAATCTTGAGTTCTACTGGGACACTCAGAGGGTAGGGTCAGAATTTAGTGTAATCAACATGAAAGCATGGATCCATCCTGCCTTATACCAACAGGTCAGGCTGCTGGTGGTGCAATGGTGTGGAGCATATTTTCTTGGCACACTTTGGGCCCCTTAATACAACTGAGAATTATTTAAATACCAGAGTCCACGCAAGTATTGTTACTGACCATGTCCATCCCTTTATGACCACAGTTTACCCATCTTCTGACGGCTGCTTCCACCAGGATAACACAATGTCACAAAGCTCAGATCATCTCAAACTGGTTTCTTGAACATAATGAGTTCACTGTACTAAGATAACCTCCACAGTCACCACATCTCAATCCCATAGAGCACCTTTGGGATGTGGTGGAATGGGAGAGTCACATCATGGATGTGCAGCTGACAAATCTGCAGCAACTGTGTGATAAAATCATGTCAACATGGACCAAAATCTCTGAGGAATGTTTCCAGCACCTTGTTGAATCTGTGCTATGAAGAATTAAAGCTGTCAAAAGGGGTTGAAACTGGTACTAGCAAGGTGTACCTAACAATGTAGCCAGTAAGTGTATATTTTGGCCCTCCATATTATCTTACCTGTTCACTGGCGATGTGCTTTTCCATCTGCCCTCTTTCTTCAGCCTCCTCCTTCCTTCTGTGATGTCAAAGGGATGAACAATGATGTGCATTTTTTCCCCCCACTATAGAAGTAAAGATGCTGACAACAATAGAGCCATGATCCTGGCCCTGCATGACATTATCCAAGACAGACATTACTTGTTTGCCACCATCCTCTCTATTTGATAGAGCTCAACCCTCGTCTTATCCACGGCATCCTGGATGTCTTTCATCGTCACCATGGATAGGAGAGATTTCACATCCACATCGGTTAAGTCAGCCAGTGGGGATGTCATTTTGAGGACCACCTTTGCCCACTCGGTGACCTCTTCACAGGATGGGAACTGACGGGGGGAAAAAGCAGGGTGGGGTGCGCAGGTTTTATCGTCAAAACACATTTCCAATGAAAGTTCAAAGATTTAGGTTTTTGCTTTGAGAGAAAAAAAAAAAATCTGTAGGTTCAGGTTAGTATTTGATGTTGTGGATTGAATGTGCCTCTTAACCTTTGTTAAGAGCTTCCATGATTTTGAGGAATTTCCAGTGAATTTTATCTAACAGACTGCTGTAAATGCCAGAAGGAATCATTTCAAAGGATCCATCATTTTAAACTTCAGGTTTGTGCCGTCTCTGACCTTGAACAAAAGACTTTTTGGGGGTGGGGTGGGGAACAGTGCTATTTTAGGGGAAATATAAAATGCCAATAAAAATGCCTGTAACAGACTCCAGCTTAAACATTCACTGAGTTATTAGGACAATAAAAAAGACAGATGCGCCCTAATGGCAGCTATAGAGGCAAAGAAACATCAAGGAGCTTTTAGAGGCTAGAATTTTGTAGGCAAGGTTCTCACAGGATAGAAGGTCATCTTGAATAAGTTTTGCTGTCTATCGTGTGAAAATTTCCATGTTTATTGCATTTCAGAATAACTCACCCTCTTGAGCTCAGCCTCCACTTTCTCCTTGGAAGCACATGCCAGCTCTAAGGCCATTGTTTCCTTTTTTAACAGCTTCTGCACTTCTTCTAGTTCACCCTGAGGACCGACAGAGTATCCAGCTGTATCAGCACAGTGTGGTTTTAGCAGCACAGTTAAAATGTCACTATAAAGGCCTACCTGCAGTTTTTTAACAAGTTGCTCTTCTTTCATCTTTTTGATAAATTCCAAGTCGGCGGTAGTCAGCTCGTAGCCCTTCATTCCTTTCAACATGGAATGGGGGTCATCTGATTTTGAAGGTTCTGAGCAAATAAAATAAAGATCTTCACAAATGTTTGTGTGCAGCTTTCTTTATAAAACTAAAATCCAGACGATTTCAGTTTGCTGCTCAATAAATCAGAACTAACTTACTTCTCTGCTTTTGACACAGATACCGGTTAAAATCCAAGAGGAATTTTTAATATCTGAATGATTTTTGCAGCATTTTAAACTGTTGATCACCTGTATTTGTCTTAAGACCGCTTATCACAGGCGGCCTGTTTTGGTCACCTTCATCTCCATCTCTGATACCATCCTGCTCATGAAAGGGTAACAATTTTGTGCATGAAGTCAATGAAGTACATTCTGTTTTTTAAAAAAAAAAAAAAGTAGCAAACTGATGCAAGTACCTGCATACGGTGCTGTGGTTCCTCACAGGAACCGGTGAATCCAACTGCCTTGTTATGTTTGTTAAGGGAGGAGTCCTGGGGAGCTGCCGACCTGATGGGATGCAATTCCCCAAACTGCAGCTCCGTCGCAGAATTTCAAAGTATGTGTCAGACATGTCTGTGTTGCTCCTTCAACATAACCACAAAAAAGAGAAAAACAAAAAAAGTACTGAATGTCTGGCAGCAAAGGCCTACTGTAGCTGACAGGTGAAAGCAATAGACACTGCTGACACAAGCTGTGCTCCCCAAGTAGCGCCCACCTGTGGCCTTTATAGCAGGTAACTCCACCCAGCAGATGAACCATGCGTAGCCTTTAAGACCTCAGATAGCACTCAATCAAAACATTTAACATTAAATAAGTAAACATTTTCCAAGTATTCACCGTATCTGTTTCTGGAGATGCTTTGAGAAGTTCTAGAAACCTTTTGGCCAGCCAACTCTCAGTCTAGGTCTCCTTTGCTATAGAGCTAGCTGGAACTACCCACTTCTTGTAACTGTATAGACCCATAACACTAATTAACACACTAATGAGCAAATGAACTCAACGTGCATACAATCATCTCTCAAACATCCAAAAAATAAATGTCTGACTGGCTGGTAAGATGAATGAAAAAGGCCTCTGAGGCCTGGGGCTATGATGCCAATGTAAATAACTGGCAGATGTTGCCACAAAAAGATGTAACTATGTCTTAACTGTATATGCCAGCCTCAGTAGCATTACTTTATAAAACTGTGACGAGCTCTGAAGGTGTTTTTTCATTTTCTTAGGGCATGAGCTTCACCTCTTTCCACTCCATAAGCCCACAGATAAAAGTAAAGATGTAACTAGTGCACAGTGTTGCACCATGACAGGTCCAGCTCTGCAGAGTTCTGCTGCTTTCCCTCCCTGCTGTGCTTAAATCATCACTGCATCATTGTTTTCAGCTGTGGCTCACAGATGGCTGGTCTTTCCTTCTTCACCAGTAGGTGGTGACAGATTCTTTTAGATTAGAAGCACAGGAAGTAACATTTTGTTTCATATTGGGCCAGAAAAGTGCTTAAAATAAAAGATTTTGCACTATTTTTTACACCATTTAAACAGGTAAATAACTTTTATTACTAATGCTGGACTGCAATCCCTGATGTTAATTATGAACAATGTGACAAATGCATTATTTGATTGGGAATCTTTAAAAAAGTTTTTAAATCCACATGGACAATCGTGAACACTACCTCAGTACATTTACAATAAGGGTAATTTTAGACTGCTTTATAACACTTGAATATTCTCATTTGTGTTATTTTATATATCATTTTAGAGGCAAATATTTGACTTTATGTGCTAGAAAGACAGGAGGCAGAGCTGGAGGTGGCAGAGTTAAAGATGTTAAGATTTATGACCAGGATCCATCATGACAGCTCATGATGGATCCAATGGTGGTTTGGAGACAAAGTTAAAAAGGCAAGGCTGAGATGGTTTGAACATTTGCAGAGGAGGGATGGTCAATATACTGGACAAAGGATGTTGAAGCTGCCATGCAGGGAGAAAAGAGGAAAAGCACAGAGGAGGTTCATGATGTAGTGAAGGAGGACATGCAGAGGGTTGGTGTGACAGTGGAGGATGCTAGAGATAGGGTGAGGTGCAGGCAGATGATCTGCTGTGGTGACCCCTAAAGGGAGCAGCCAGAAGAAGAAGATGCTTTGGCTTTATATGCTGCTTCTAACTAGGGATGCCACAGAAGATTCAACAGAAGATTCTTTGGACTCAAACACTTGAGGGTCCAGGGTAGGGAGGCAGCCATGCTGCTGCAGCCACAAAGAGCTTATCAACATTTAGATAAGGTATCTGACCAAACATAATGAGAGTAACAGTAAACAAAAGAGTAAGCCAAAGACAGAAAGTATCATCGTTGTTGGATCTTTTCACTTTTGTCCGCTCACTTAATCGTGGTTTGCAGTTAAGTGAAAAAAAAACAACTTTTGCAACATTTTGTCAGTGCTTGCAGGGGGCAGCATTTGTAAGTGTAATGAGCTCTTGTTACTACCTAATCTGAAGTGTGAATCAATTAAAACAAGGTACCAACAGCATTACAGTGCATTAGCAGTGACACAGCATAAGTTAAATGTAAGCATAAAAGTAGCCTAGATAGTATTTTCTCTGCAGATCGTAAGTATAACACGACTGCTCGACACCAGTTCAACAGTAAATAAAGTAACTTAACCTTATAACTCTTCATGAGCCAGCATTACTAGCTGTTAGCATCTCTTCTTTTGTAGCCTGGTTGTACTCGACTGTGTGTTTTTGATTCAAGCTGTGAAACACATTTATTGTTTCCGCCCTTTGCAGTAACAGCTTTCTTCCATATTTTGCGAAGTACTGCACTTTGTTGGAGGTTGTTGAAGCAGCTCCCTTTTAAGTAGTTCACCGTCACCGGAGGCAGGTGGCTCTTGCTCAGACATGCCTGGGCTTGTCTCGTTATTGCGTGCTCTAGGGAACGTAAACATGTGGAACGTAATCATGATATGACATTTTTTTATATCATATAAAAAATGCATACTACTACTATCACAGATATGGCGCAGGCCTAATGGACTGGACTATATATTGGCACTCATATCCGATCCAGCTTTTTGGATCAGTATTGGACCGATATCTGATCCAAGTATACCTACTGCTAATATCATCTGATAATATAGCTACCAAACCTATTCAAGGCTTTTACTTGTGCGTGTTTGTGCTTTGCATTGTCATTTGTCATCTTTCTGAGCTTTTCTTTGTTTTCACTTTCCCGTCACCCAGCCAATCACCCCAGTGTCCTCCTATTAAAAAGGAATTATTTCTCTCCACTTTCACATACTTGCTTATAGGATTTCTATCTATAATACTGTAGGGTCCTTTACTTTTTTCAGCGTAAAGTGCCTTGAGATGATTACATTTCATTTAATTTTGTCTGCATTCCTTTGAATTGATTATCCAAGTCAGAAGGAATCAAGAAGAATACACATTTCTGGATTCCTTTAGGAGATAAATTTAAGCATAAAGTCATTGGAGTCTAAATAAAAAAGCTTCGGTTTTCTTGCTTAAGCTCGACCTCACATATGATGAGTAAGTTGTTTTAGGAAATGTTCAGTCCTGCTTTAACAGACAGACAGACAGGCAGGTGTACAGACAGACAGATGGACCGTGACACAAAATAGGCACAACCAAAACCCAGTCTATCTTTAAACTGAGCTGCCAGACCCACATGCTGAGAGGAGCTCCAGGAACTCAAGAGGAGAGGGCTGAGTCGTAAATACCTCTGTTTTTAAATGGTCCGCTCCCATGATGCCGAGCGAGAGAGGAAGGAGGATGGGGGTCAGAGAATGTATGTGTGTGTGTGTGTGTGTGTGTGTGTGTGTGTGTGTGTGTGTGTGTGTGTGTGTGTGTGTGTGTGTGTAGCTGTATGTGATAAACTGACTTGGCATAGCCAAGTGGAAAACATTTGCTTGGTTTTACATGGCAGCTAACAATCATACCTCAATAAAAATCAAATTAAAAACTACTTTTCTCGTTTTCCTCATACCGATAATTCCTCTCTGGTGTAAGTAACTGTGTCTGCCATGTATCTGAACTTCAGCTGGCAGAAGGTGTTAAGCAGGGGGTTCAGTGCAGCTTTGCTGTGTTAAATTGTTTTAACTGCAGTTTCTTTATGGATGAATGTAATATTTGTGCATGATTTTACCAACTTCTGCTTGTTTAATTCTGTTTGAAATGAGGACCCATTGTTTCAGAAATGACCCTGCGGCAGACCAACAACCTGTCCGGGGTGTCCACCCCGCCTCTCGCCCTGCGACAGCTGGGATAGGTTCCAGCCCTGCAACCCTGAATCGGATAAGCAGAAGAAAATGGATGGATGGATGTTTTTAAGATATGACCAAAAATGTATAGCCAGAGACAAAGATGAGGCCCACTGAAATATAAATCAGATGGGCACAAACAGAATCTAGTTGTATGCAAAGTCTCTGATATGTCATTTAGAGCCTCGCTCTTTCTAAAAGAACACACTGCACACATTTGTAAACTAGCACTTATGTTGTGTAAAAGCTCTGTAGTGCCATGGCAAATGTCCCAAAAAGGCCATTTACAACTGCTCTGACATATATTGTATTGACCAGGCTGAGCAGATAGCTCGTAAAGGGATTGATAACAGCACCCATGGTGGCTGTGGATGTGTGGCAGAGTGTGGATTGGATAGAGACAGGTGCTCCAACTTACCAAGAGACTAATGGAAAATGGGTTAGTGTCAGTACTCTGAGAAAGATGGAAGATTTTTAGGTGTTTACCCCCCGAGAGTTATCCAAGCTAGCTGCAACTTAGCTTTCTGAGTTAGTGATGGTGGAGATGGTTAGTTTGTACCACTGGATGAAATTTATATTTAAAGACAAACAAACAAAGCCCTGAATGTTGGGAAACAGATTTGGAAAGTTGAAGAAAATCTTTGTACATGTTGCAAAGTTGTTTGTATCAGAGACGAAACATGGCAGATAGAGGCAAACATCTGGTTGATGGTGAGAACATTTAGCAATGATTCATTTTTTGCTATCATTTGTTTGAAATAGGGATCAGGCTGTTAACATTAGTTGCTATTCACCTACATTAGACAGAAATTATTTAGTAGCAGGCACCCTGATCAAAGGTCAGGTAAAGCAGTTATAGACTGGAAATCATTATCGAGATGTTACTGAACATTTTCTTCCATTTTTTTCTTTTTGTAAACATTACACATTCTGGCTTAACTGCATGTTAACACAACAAAGTCAGGAGAATGAGTTGCCAGATCAGGAAATTGAACCATCTGATAAGCACATGAATGCACAAAGGACTTCATCGGTGACTTTGCTGACTTGCTGACGGGTCTCATACTAAAATATGACCATCTTTTAATTGTTGGTGATTTTAATATTCATGTGTGTTGTGAGAGTGGTCCGCTGGTCAAAGAATTTGTCTCGCTTATTGACTCCTTTAACCTAACACAACTCGTGTGCGGTCCCACTCATGAAAAAGGTCACACACTGGATCTGGTGTTGTCTTACGGACTTAGAGTCTGCATCACAGAGATACGTGACTGTGGTATATCGGACCATTTCCTGTTTTATTTACAGCAGCGGTCCCAGCTCTGGGATAAATCGAGTATCCTCTGCACGTCGTGTGCGCTTGGTTAACTCTTCATGCGCTGCAGATTTTGCAACTGCTTTAAAAAACTCTGACTTAAGCAATTTGGACTTTTGCTTGAGCTTGAGTACTGAGGACTTCACTAACTCTTTTATATCTACTTGCACTGCTGTACTGGACTGTATTGCCCCTTTTACAACCAAACGTACTAAACCTTCCTCCCAGCCCTGGCTGGATGAGACAACCCGCGCTCTCAGACGCGCTGACAGAAGGTGGAAAAAGGATAAGCTCCATGTCTCCTTAGAGATCCTTCGTAACTGTTTGTTGAAATATCAGAAAGCAGTAAAATATGCAAAGTCTGCTTACTTCTCTAACATTGTTTCAAGTAACAGTCACAGGCCTCATTTTCTTTTTAGTGTTTTTAAATCACTAGCTGATCCTCGTTGTAATGTAAACCAAGCGAAGGTCTGTCCTGCACTGTGCGAAAACTTTAAGAAGTTTTTTGTGGAAAAAATTTCTGCCCTCAGACCTTCATCACCTCAGGCTGAAACAGACTCATCTGCACCTCCTCCCAGCAGAGCTGTCTTTGAGCAGTTTGAGCCTGTAAGACTCTCCACACTAAAGGAGGTGATTCAAAATATGAGACCTGTAAACTCTCCCACAGACTGTGTTCCATCTTGCCTTTTTAGAGAGGCTTTTGATTCAGTGGGACCAACTATACTGGCTCTAATTAACAGTTCTCTTGCATCTGGTTGTGTTCCAGCTGCCTTTAAACATGCTGTTGTGCAGCCTCTAATCAAGAAGAAGAACCTTGACCCTGATGTTCTTTCGAACTACAGACCTATATCTAAATTACCATTTTTATCCAAGGTCCTTGAAAAAGTTGTTTTTAAGCAACTTCAAGCATTTTTAAGTGGACATGGAATGTGGGAAAAGTTTCAGTCAGGTTTTAGATTGCGTCACAGCACAGAGACAGCTCTTTTAAGAGTTTTTAACGATCTGCTTTTAACTGTTGACTCTGGTAGCCCCGCAGTTTTAGTACTTCTAGGTCTGTCAGCTGCCTTTGACACTGTGGACCACGAGATCCTTCTGTCCCACCTAGAACATGAAATTGGCATTAAAGGCACGGTTCTGACTTGGTTCAGATCATATCTTACTGACAGGAGTTTCTCTGTCCATCTAGGAGACTGTTTTTCTACCGCAGCAAAGCTTTCTTGTGGAGTGCCTCAAGGGTCCATTCTGGGCCCAATTCTTTTCTCATTGTATATGTTGCCTCTAGGGTCAATTTTTAGGAAACACAATATTTCTTTTCACTGTTTTGCTGATGACATCCAGGTGTATATGCCTGTCAAACTGAACAGCAGAGATCCATGGGAACCCCTGCTGAACTGTCTAAGTGACATTAAGTCCTGGATGAGAAACAATTTCCTAAATCTTAATGAAAGCAAAACCAAGGTCATATGCTTTGGTAAATCTGACCCCTCAAGCAACTCCTCTGGCACTCCGAGTCATTTGGCTCCTCACTGTCGTGATGCTGTAAAAAATCTGGGTGTCATTTTAGATAGCAGTTTTAAAATGGAGAAGCAAATAAGTGCTGTTACTAAAATCAGTTTTTACCAACTTAGAGTCATTGCCAAGGTAAAACCTTATCTCCCGCAGCAGGACCTGGAAAAAGTTATTCATGCTTTTATTACTTCCCGCCTGGACTACTGTAATTCCCTGTATTTTGGCATAGATCAATCATCTGTGTGCCGCCTGCAGGTAGTCCAGAATGCGGCAGCTCGTCTTTTAACTGGTATAAAAAAGCATGAACACATTACCCCGGTCCTGTCATCCCTTCACTGGCTCCCTGTCCATTTAAGAATCAATTTTAAGATTTTATTGCTTACTTTTAAAGCCTTAAACGGACTGGCACCTTTGTATCTGTCTGAGCTGCTTCACAGTCACACCCTGTAAGAGCTTTGAGGTCATCTAACCAGCTGCTCTTGCAGAGGCCTAAAACCAGACTAAAACAGAGAGGTGATCGAGCTTTTGCAGCAGCAGCACCAAAGCTATGGAATGATCTACCTCTCCATATCCGCACAGCTCAGACGATACACACATTTAAATCTTTATTGAAAACACATTTTTTTTCCTTGGCATTTGGCTGCAGTGCTACCTCCTTTTAGACGATTGCTTCATGGTATTTTATGGTATTTGTTTTAAATGTTTTTAGTTGTTTTATGTTATTTATTGTCTTTTAATGTTTTTATTTTATTTATTTATTTATTTTTATTTATTTATGTATTATTATATATATATTTTATTTTATTTTTTATTTATTTATTTATTTTATTTAGTATAGTCCTTGGGGTTATAGTTCTTGTACAGCACTTTGGTCAACGTCGTTGTTTTAAATGTGCTTTATAAATAAACTTGACTTGACTTGACTTGACAATTAGATTATTATGTAACTTGGGGTTTATAAAAAAAAAAAAAAAAAAAGTACTATTTAAGCAACAATAAATATGAGTCAGGTGCATGGCCAGTTTCTGGCCTCAAATCTATTTGGAAACAGATTTTATTTATTTACTTTTTTAAACAAAAATTTATATCAACTTTCCAGCAGATGGACGACAGCAGCGGAAGACCACTCTTCAGCCAAGAACAGGAAACTATAATCAACACCAAAATTGGACACTAGCAGATTGGAAAAACGTTGCAACATTCAGATGGTAGGATCAGAATTTGGTATAAACAACATGAAAGCATGGATCATCCTGCTTTGTATTGTACCAACACTTCAGGCTGCTGTTGGTGGTGTAATGGTGTGAGGGACATTTTCTTGGGACACTTTGGGAACTTTGGTGCCAACTGAGCATCTTTTACTGTAAACACCATCCCTTTATGATCACAGTGCATCCATCTTCTGATGGCTGCTTCCTGCAGGATACACACCATGTCACAAAGCTCAGATCATCTCAAAGTGGTTTCTTCAATCGCAATCTAATAGAGCACCTTTGGGATGTGGTGCAGGAGATCCACATCATGGATGTGCAGTTGATAAATCTGCAGCAGCTGTGTGATGCTACCATGTGAACATGGACCAAAATGTCTGAAGAATGTTTCCAGCACCTCGTTGAAGGTGCTGGAAACATATTTGTCTTGTCTAATCAATGACCATAAACAGACTTGATGACTGAATATGGTAGTGAGTGAGAGTAAAGCCACATGATACTCCTGAGCATGTGCAAATCCAGATCAGAAACACACATGCACACACAGCCATTTGTGAGTGATGAGAGATGGCTAGTTGGAAACTCCTAGGCCTGCTCTTTCTGTCGTGCCACCTTCAGAGCTGTCAGTGAGGTTAATTCTGTGATGTTTGTGATTAGTGACCGGTGTAAAGTTACAGCTTCCCAAGACCAGTCAAAGAGTTACGCTGCAAATGTCTGGACTTGACGGTGCACCAGTCATTTGTTTATATGTCTTTTCCACTGTTTGTGATTACATGTGACATTTCACCGCACGTGCGCACTGTTTCATTGCGTACTTCACATACTTTTCAAAGGTTTGACAGAGCTGCCAAACGAAATTCAAAAGTGTTAGTATTTAGCATCCCAAGGCTGTAAACCTCATCGATCAGTGGATTCTCCTGTGCTAAATTACAGACTGTATAAAAAAGATGGACATAGCCACGGTAACACATCTTTGAAACTGGACGCCACTGGCAAAGTATGAGTTTGATTGACAAACTGAGTACACTATATACTCATACAGTAGAGCCTTGTTAATCACAAGGTAGGTAACCTTAAAAGCATACCCTGCTTTGCCATCTATTTTACTCTAAATAGGACCAAAATTTACAAATGAATACCATCTTCTATTAAATAAGATTTGAAACTAGTGAGCAAGACCATGAAATAATCAGGAAAATGTTTGCTGACATCATAAATGAAGTGATAGTTACAGTCCTTCTCTCACAGACTTCTATCCAATCAGAGGTCTTTTGTAAGCCCCCTGCTGGCCATGAGAAAGAATGCAGATTTAAGGCACTTTTTGTATTGGCTTTACCTGCAGCTACACCCATCTCTGGATCAGCTGAAGGTCCAGATCCTGTGTCAGATCTTTGCTGGATTTTTACCTTTCTTTATAACTGCCACTTCTTCTTTTGTCCCCCACCTGTCTAGTTTCCTCAGATTTTTCAAGGACACACTGCACATCATGCTGAGATATGGCAAGTTTCCGGCTAATAGCTCTTTGGGACTCACATTGGTGGTGCAAAAATACTATGTTATGTCTGTCAAACTGTGTTATCTTTGGCATTTCTCACACATTTAAATAAAGAAATTGGATCTAATGATGTATTTTTGTGTGCCTAAAGATACAATTAAAATTTGGTTTTCTGTTATGTGTAGACACAACACTGGTTCATCCCTTGAGTCAGGAGCCTTTTTTTATGCTCAAATCATTCACAGGTCAGTGTTAAGTGGCTTGGAAGAATAATATGAAGAAATGAGGGGCTGATCAGGACTTCTGCACAGTACTATATGTAGAAAAATTCAATTGTACTTGAAATCCATATTATATCTACACTGTGCTGTACTTATGGCATATCTGAAAGAGACTGACAACTGTGTGCCACTGAGTACCAAAAGCGAAGGTGTCAGAATAAAATCATTCCAGCCCCCCCCCCCCCCCCCCCCCCCCGCTGTTTAATCAGATCTTGTTAGTGTTTAGATTTCAGACACACAGTCTGCAGAAATATGTTGCAGCTGTAGTTCTGTCTTTAAACTGTGGATTAAAACAAGTCGAGTCAGCCAACATCCAGGCTTATGACAGTTGTATCTTATATGTTTTTTTCCAACATCAGGGCAAAAATGTTTGTGTAGGTGTGCGCCCCATTTTTTAAAGCTCCAGTCAGAACAGCTGAGTCACCGACTGCAGGCTTAAAAAATGGTTTTTAAGAAGATTCTCACATCGTTCTCTCCTTTCTGAATCAGTCTAGTAAACAAGTAATCAAAGACCTGAACAAACAACTCTCAGTACAGACTGTCAGGACACATACACACATACAAACTCACACATGGACACACACGCGCACCTGAGTAAATAGAGGTGAAAGAAAAGAGAGTCGGTCGTAGATTTATGGCAGCATGTGAAGGAGAGGAACCACCGACAGCTGGAGGACTCTCAGTCTTGATGCAATCCAGGTCGTGCAGACACACAGTAAAGAAAGACACATTCACAGGTCAGTCTTTGGTCTGATTTTTTTTTTCTCCTCCAATAAAAGGCAGACTTTGAATAGAAAACTAATTCATTTCAGAGCAGTTTATTTTAGCCCTGCATGCCATTTAAAGCGGAACAATGCCCATAATTCTATTACCGTTCTGATGTGCGCTGAAGGGAAAGAGGCTGCCTGTGACTCAACCGTCTGCAACCCTCCTGCCTCAGACTGCATCAGAAACAGCCCAGGTTTTTTAAACCAGTGCAGGGGTTCGGCACTTAAAGTGTCAGGTATCTGTTTTTGGTGCAACCCCCACCAAGGTAAAAAAAAAAAAAAAAAGAAAAAGAAAGAAATCACAGTAAGGTGTTTTGTTAAAGAACACTCCACCATTTTTTTAAACTTCAAACACAGAAATCTGCAGGTCTTTGTAACTCAAGAAGGAGCTGCGCGTAAACTACTTCAGGTGACATCACTGGAGTCAGACTTTTAGGTGGGAATAAAACTGCCTGATTGTTTTCATTTTAAACTTTCTGTGCATCACTTTCACACATCAGCTTCAAAGCTTCAAGCAGCTTTGGTACAATTTTTAGTTCATTAATGCCAACATGAACAACTTAACAAACAACCTACATTTCCTTTTGCCCCCCCCCCTCTTTTCTCATAGTCACAGATTCCCAAGTGCTCAGTCTTCTGTCAAGAGCCATATGGCACCAGCAGGGCTCTGTGTGCGCTTGTGTCTCAGTGCGTTTGTGTGCTGGAGAGGGAGCGCAGCCGTGGCTCAAGGTGTCAGCGGGGAGGGTGGTTTAAATTTAACTGCAACAGGGCTGATATCTGCATGGCAGGTCCTGTCTCTCCCCTTCTGCGCCCTCTCCTCACACACACACACACACACACACACACACACACACACACACACACACACACACACACACACACACACACACACACACACACACACAGTCTGTTTTCACAGTCACCAGCCACAGACATCATCATCACACACACACACACTCAGCAGCAGCAGCAGCAGCAGCGGCAGCAGCTCCCTGTCAGGAGACGCTCCTCTTCCTCCTCTTCTTCTCTCTCACTCATCAGACCACCTGGATTGTACCAGAGGCCAGCTGAGGACGCAGCGGCAGAGGAGAAAGAAGGGACGGAGAGCAGAGCAAACATTTACAGTGCGGATAACACTTCATCCGAGCTGGCAGGCTGAAGGCACAGCCAGTGGCACTGCAGAGGCACAACAGCACCGTGGGCTAAAGATTTGCTGGGAGAGGTAAGGCTGGAGCTTGTGTGTGTGTGTGTGTGTGTGTGTGGTTCAGAGGATGTGTGTATACAGGGACCCAATATTCATCTTATTCGTTTGGCAGCAAATACGCAAATGCAAAAGGGTGTGAGCCTGTGTGATTGTGCATGGATCTCGTGTGTATATATATATATATATATATATATATATAAACATCACTGAGTGATATATATATAATATATTTGGAATATTTTTTCTTTTTTTTTTAAAGTCACTATTTAAGTCACTGACATTTTCAATGTTGTATTTTATTTAAATAAAAAAAAAAATCTGCATTTTATTTTTTTGATTATGACTTTAATGCTTACTTATAGTTTGTATCTCTGCAAAGTGCTCATTCAGTGGATTTTCAGAACAACCACTGAGCAGCACATAATCTGCATTGTGGCAGCTTTCTGGAAGGCTGCTGCTAATTGAACAGATATAGAGATTAGAGGCCAGAGGAGACCCGTGGCCCTTGGGGGGGGTTGTCACGGTGCACACATGCTGATCTTAATTTAATCTAATTATTTTAAATTTGCTCAAATTCGATTTATTCATTTTTGATTGCCGTGGCACAAATTTAATAAATGCACACTTTTGTTTTGTTTCCTTGGAGTGAATCACCACTACAGTTGAATCTGCTGACGAGGGCAAAATATGAGATCACCCTGGCAGTGGCGGCATACCTCGTGATCAATTTGCCCACCACATCAAAGCTCGCAGTGATAATTCATCCGCTCCTGTGCAGCGACACTGGCTCAAGTGGACGCTGGCGTTACACGGCGGGGTTGTATTAGTTGCAGCCAGGGAATTTCCAAAGGGCAGTGTGTCCATGAGAACCCACAGCAGTGTCATACAGTATCTGAGAGAGGGGAGGGAGGCAGCGAGGAGGTCAAGTTACCAAGCCTGGACTCAGGTCTCAGACTGAAAGAAGTGGGAGAGAGAGCGATGGTGGGCCAATGAAGCATTAGTTTAATTATGAAACTCTCTCACACACACACTAAATTATTTTCTACTTTGGCTTAAAAATGGCAAAGTGATCACCACTTGCTCAGATTGGGGGGGGGGCTGTGCTGGCATGAAAGTTTGATGATGTGTTGGTATGTGGTGGTCAGCACAGTAAGAGAGAGATGTTACTAATAAAAGGATTAGCATAACCTTTAAAGATCATCACATAACATTTTGGTTTGTGGTTACTCACAGGATGTGAATGAAGACAGCGCATGGCTGATATTTATAGTCGGGATTTTGGGCTCTTTCTTGAGCTCTAGAAACAGTTGGCCATTTCCAGCCCTTTTTTTTTTCCCCCTGACATTTAAAGGGTTGCAATAAAAGCATCGACAGGTGCTGAAACGCTCCATCTCGACTGGAAGGAACCTCCCTCTTGTGAGTAAATATTTGGGCAGAAGGACACCGCTCCTTTCAGATCCAGCTTTAAATGGCTTTTGGTTTTAGCGTGTGACTGGAAGTGACAGGGTAATCAGGTTAAGTGCGTACGATAGTGGGGCCGAGAGCCACAGCCTTCTGGTGCTGCTGGTAATCTGCTGTAAGACAGAGGTGGCCGCCCAGCCGGCTGATCGGCAAGTTTAGTGTGATGGTGTTCGTAGTGTCATATGAATTGAAGTTGAGGGTGATTGTAAGTATGCTTATGGATAATTTATAGACAGTTTGCCACAGGTCATGACAGGAGGGTTTAAAATCTTAGGATGATGGGAATGCGATAACAAGCCCCTCATATATCAGCTTTTGGATTAACAGATGCGCGTCAAGCCTTTTAAACTTTTATTTTTACCTTTTCTTCTTTGTTTACTCTATAAAATCTCTCAAATGACTTTAAAAATATTATGCTGCCTTGCTATAAAATGCTTTGGTTTCAGCCTGATTGACAGTTTGAGGGTAGTGGGGCAGAGATCATTAAACAAGACACGCATTAAGGCAAACCTCCTGGCACCCTGAGCTTCCCCAGCTGTAGGCTGGATTAGAAGGCCTGGCTCAAAAAGCATTACTGAAGGTGTTTGATTCATCAGTAGGAAGCGACTGGTGGTGCGTGATTTGCTTGGATGAGAGGGTGTGTGTGTGTGTGTGTGTGTGTATGAACAAATCAAAGCACATCTCCTCTTGACTGGGGTTTAAAGCATTGATCAAAGATGCTTGAAGTTTGGCCTTTACTGCCTTTTCATCTCCTTGGATATCAGCTGAGTTAAATCTTTTCTACTCACTGGAAAAATCTCACTCTTGTTGTTGTTTTTTTTTTTCCTGCAAGCAATCACAACAGAAGAGTTTAAGGGGGAAGGTGTTCGTACCCTCAAATCTTAAGGCACACAGGTCTATGCTCAGTAAAACAGAAAGCAGTTGCGGTCTATTGTCTTAGTTGACCTCCTCATGACTACCAAAGGCCTGTTGAAGTGAAGTAGCAGGATGTTGAATCTCTGCAAACAACGAAAGGGCCAGATTACATTTTTGGATCAGGCTGTAATAAAACTAGGACCAGAGGAATCTGAATTTTTGAGCTGACCGTCCATGAACCAATCAGAGTAACAAATTGTATCATATTTTACTGACAAATCTTTAGGATTAAAAACCCTGAACAGACTTCAGACTGCAGAAATGAGGAGACCAAAAATGCTTCTTGTGAACACTGCAAAGACAGGACTTTGTTAGCATCTGGAGGATTGGCAGGCGTGTGATGTGGTAGGAAGGAGGGCTGGGGTGGATGGACTGGTCAGCAAAACCCAAGACTTTGACTTTTCTTGCTAATATCACTACAGTTATTTCTTGAACTACAATCAGCAGCTAGAAGCTTGTATTACAAAGTGAGATAAGCTTTGAAATTGGCTGGAAGTGCCACGTTTTCACTGATTCTTTTATTCACAGCATGTTTTTAAGCATATAGAAGCAGATGCTCTCTGGTGGAATATGTTTTATATGCCTAAGCTGTTACTAAAAACCACTGAATGAAACACAAACTGTGCATTGTCATGGGAATGTGTGTTTGTGATGCAGAAAATGTACAGAAGTTTTTATATTGGATTCCAATCTGCCGCTGAGTCTCTTTTACACTGCTGGAACTGCAGCCTCTAGAACACACACCAAGAATACCTGTTCAATCGATAAGATTAACTTCACTTCGATTTGCCACGAACTAAAGCGCTCTCCATATCGCCTTTATCGGTCTGTGGCACAGTAAGCTTTGATGTTTAAATAGATCCAGTTTAAAGTTTCAGAGCTTTAATGTGCAGCCGTCACCTCAGAAATAAACAGCAGCACAGCGAGCGCACTCAGCCATAAAACAATTAACTTGAATTAAAATGTGGATTTTACAGCGTTGTGCGCTAAATCATCCGATTAACGATTTTGAGCAGCACAAATCTCTCGGCCTTTTTGCAGCAGTGCTGCTTCATGTTTTTATGTTCTTTATAGATTTTTTTTATCATCATTTGATCATCATCTGATAATGTCTCTGACTGGAGAAGGCGGACACTCACAGGGATCATTTTTGTGTGGAGGAAGAGTCACATGACCCATGAAATGCTGCTTTATGTGAATGCGCACCTAACCTGAACAGAGAACATTAATAATCACAACTTTAACAGGTTTGTAGTGCAGTAAAAATCAGATAAGGGCAGCATGAAAAATGTTTATTTTGATTACACAAACATTATGTAGGAGCAGGTAATCAATAATAGGTATTGATTTCTAAATAACTGGACATGAATAATTTGAGCTTATTATATAATATTATGCCACAGTACATTTCTAACTAGCTAGGCAGCTCATTCACTTTCTCAGTAACTTCTTTAAAGATAAAACACATTTTGGGTCAACTTGAAAGAAAGGTAGAAGTAAAATGTAAACATGAGGTCAGAGGTCAGAGGTGACATATACAGTATCATTTCCTAAATGTTGCTAATACAAACAAAGGCAGCAGAATTTTATGTAGTTTTAAAGATAAAATGCATTTTATGAAAGTTTGACCTTATTTGACCCTGATGAAGAGGTCAGAGGCCCAAAGTAACCTGATATTTACAATCCCCATATACCATTCTCTATATGCCTATATGTACTCAGTACAAACAATGGCAGGAAACGTAGTTTTAAATAGCTTCAAGGAGATGTCAGAGGTCAGATGTGACATGATATTTTAAATCTTTTTACATAACTTTCTATGTGTTGACAACACACTCTACACTAAGAATCATAGTTTCTATGTTATAAGGCTTTTTGTCAATTTTCCACCATGAAGTTGACCTTGAAGACCTCGGAGAATGTAGAGCAAATTTTAATAGATTGTTAACACGACCCAGATCTACACCCCTACAAAGGTTTATCACAATTCATTCAAAAATTTTTGGGCAGACAGAATGACACATACACACACGCAGACACGCATGCAAATGATATAAAAAAAACACGACCTTCTTGGTGGAGGTAACTATGATCTATGCCATTATTTTTTATACTGATAAAGTTTGTCTGTCACTATCTTGGTTTTCCATAGTAAACTGTGAGAACCTCACAGCCTTTTAAAATCAGCTCCTAAATGTAAACAACCTGCAACTGCAAGTAACAACTACCTGCCTAGCATCTCACAATGGTGGTCCCACTGGGGAATTGATCATCCTCTCATGTGAGAGTCTCCACCTCCAAATGTGTATTTTGTCTTTATTGTTGCGGCAACATCACCAGTATTATGTTTCCCCAGCCCAATACTAGGGTATCAAATACTCTATAGTACTCATACATACGCAAAGCAAGCAACCTCCGGCATTTGTGTAGAGACCCTCTGGGTTATAGCAATGGTGAAATGGGTCTGACATGCAACTCTTGCTTCACACCTATAGTTTCGTTTACTCTGGTCTGAAATAATTGAGGAGTTAGTAAACTTGGAGCTTTTTCCAGTGGTTTAGTTTTTTTTTTACGCAGCGGAAACTCCAAGTGAGCCAAAATGCATCACCGTAAACCAAGTGAGAACATTCACTTCGCTTATTGGCCAGATCTGTCTGATGTAAATACAGGAATGTGTTCTGGACAAGTGGATAACAGAGAGTTGAACCTAATTCTCCTAGCATTTCTATTTATCTGAGCAATATTTTACAGATGTGTACTCTACATGTCTATGGTAGTCTGCCACATTCAAAAATACAAAGCATACTTGGCTACAGGAAGGCATTTAGCTCAGATGTCCAGTGTGGTAGCTAGTAGTTGGGTTTGATTGAGGTCATTTAGGTTGTCACCATAAATGAAACCCTCTGGAGTTGGTTTGGAACTGGAACTGAGGGTGAAAACAAAGCACAGTGAGATTTAAGCTGACTACACAGAGCTGGTATGAAAACACCCAAAGAGAGCTCGTAGCCTCAGATTTAAAAGTACTGGATAAATGTAGATAGTCAATTTTGTGAAGAAGCGCAATGTAACCCAAACCATAATCATCTCCTGTACTTAACCACTAAGTGAAAGTGAAACTAATCAGTGACTAAAAACAATGCAAACCCCAAAGGTCCACAAGCATCCAACACAATACACAAATGTAGTCATAATTTTGTAAGTTGCAACATTACAAACTGGTGAGGTTATAACAAAATTGCTCTGTGGTCACAAAATCCCCAGACCACAGGGAAACGTCTCTCCAACAACATGTAATATGAGGGATTTTACATACTATACATACATATATAACTACAAAGGTATATCAAAGTTGTGGTAATGTTTTAATACTATGTTATCAAATGTAACATTTTTAGGATGTCAGTGTAATGTATGCACAATGGTGTTTTGTAATGTGCTGCCAGGAGGCCCTGGTCCTACGTTATTACATTAGTATTACAAAATATAAATGTAAAGCAGACTGTTTGTAGGGAAACTCTGACCTTTTGGCTGACAAACTTATGACCTACTCCACTGCTACCCCTCCAACCTCCAAATGTTGACTCTGTTGCTTTTAAAAAGAGAATCTTTACCTGTCACTGTGTAATAATACCGAAGCCAGTCTGCGACACCAAAGACAGCGTTTGATGTCCCGAGATGAGAACACATAAGTCCACATGAGATAAGGCTCCTAATTGAGTTTCCACTGGCATTGTTTCAGTCGTCTGCACCTAATTCTAATTTTTAAAACATGACATCCCCACCACCATGTCCTAAGAGGTTGCTGTCATTACACACATTTCTGTGAAATCTGGTTGAAGACTACAATCTTATCCTTGCTTTATCAGGGCAGTTTAAGTCAATTTCGTAAAAAAGTCAAATCAGTCAAAGGAAAATTGGGATGATTACCATTTAATTTGGAAGACTTGTTGAAAGGCTGCATCAGTGGTGCGTCATTAGCAGGCCAATGGGTTTCTCAGTTCAGTATTAGTGTAGTTTGACAGTTGAAAGTGGCTCCTTAAAAAGCTGCACAAAAAGTGTGACTCTCGCAGATTGCTTAATTGAGCTGGGCGAAGTGGGGTCGACAAGTACAAGAAGTGCATGGGTAGTGGGCCACATGGTGTTTGGCTGCAGGAGCAGTGACCTGTTTCATTGGTGGGGATCCTGTTTCTCTCACAGAATACCAACTGCTCAGAGCTCTGGGAAAAGAGCACTATATATACGACACTGGGCGAAAACCCAGTGTTGTCCAACATTAGCCGCTCTCTCTCTCTCTCTCACCACATTTCTCACAGCTTGACTTGCAGCCTTCTGCTGTCAAGCAAAGTCAAAATAAGTCAGCTGAGATCAGTTTTTCAGCCGGGGCGGCCACTGAAAGATCAGCTGGAGTGTGCTTTCGCAGAAGACGTTCCCATGAGAGCAAGCGAAGACAAACAAACAGAGTGTCAGGGACAATGGCTATAAAAAGTGAGCAAGGTGTACTAGTGACTATTGACTGAATGTTTGTGTGAAATACTTAAAGCACACTCGGGATAGGAGTTCAATTATCTTTGTGCTGCTTCAGCAAAGCCTTTCTTCCTGCAGGTGCTTCACTAGAGAAACAGCTTGACTCCAAGTGCATAAATAATTCACGCACATATCTCCAAGCCTGTGCTGGACCCAGCGGTTACAGCGTGATTTGCTGCAGCAGACACAGTCGCATGGTCGTCGTTCATCTCTGTGCAAGTGTAAAAGCGAGTAATGCTTGCGGTGCATCAGTACAGCGTGGAGCATTAGTGATGGATGACTGCCTGGGCTGCATTAAAAACTATCAGCAGGGGGGGGTGATGGCTGGAGGCTTCAATTTTATGTGTGAAAAAGGCAACATGGTGAAATCCAAAAGGAGTAAAAGCTGCAAAACCCACAAAACTCTTTGAACACACTTTGAAGTTTCCACGGGTCCCGCATAATCTACAAAGTCCAATAACTCGCCCGGTCAGACGGCTCCAATCGTTTTCTTTTTGTCAGGTGTGACTCATATTTCTTTTGTAAATTTTAGAAAGTCATTCCTTCTCAGTTGAGTGTGACTCGAGACGAGCCTCGCATTATGCCTGCATATGCTGCAACAAAATGAAGAAAAGCCTGAAAAAGAACATCAGAAGCAGAATAAACAAAAAGATTTTGTGCTGCCTCTCTTGAGAAATCCGAAACTACAAAGGAGTTCCTGCTTTGAAACTAATGTTTGCAACAAAAAAAAAGAAACACCACAAGTCAGTGTGATTACAGCTAAAGCTGTAATAACAAAAAAATTAAGAAGATTTATGAACAGAAAAGTGTGATCTGGCTCAGCCTGTGAAGATTAGCTATGTTGGAAGGACATAGCTCAAGATTAACTAATTATGTAACTAGACAACTAAAATCTATACAACCCTCAAACAAGAAACTAATTCTACAATGAACAATATGTAAAACAAAGGATAATATTGATGTGTTTGCATCATGTAACCCATTAAATATGTAACAGGAAGACTTATCTCTTTTATCTTGATCATATTGTGCTTTTGCTACTTCATAATGAACTATGTAACTCTGATACACATTATCAGTATGCTTATTATAATGACCCAGAAAGCATTTGTCGCCTTAAACAGATTTGTAACCCCGGCTGTCTTTTCATTTCCTCATGCTGTGAATGTTCGTCATCTGCATTGTTGGGATTTGTCGTGCGTCATCACCTTTGCTTTATTTAGCTCCTAGATTGTAAGTTAAATATACAATAAGGAGCCACTCTAGTCAGGTGCCTCTGCAAAGCCATTTCCATGATGCAGCAGAATTTGTCAGGATCATCTGCACAATAGAGTTCAGCCAGTGTCAGCTGGGCTGGTTCCCCGTCCAGAATATATAGTCATGTTAAAGAGAAAGAAACTAAGTACACACTGTGATTCGGTACCCTGTAGTTTGAACTGTAATAACTTTTCTGTGTGACTTTATCAGGCTCTCACATGGCTCGATTCTTTTCTTTTTCAGTCATTCTGGTGTGGATTTGGGGCAGATGGCCTCGCATTTGACTCTAGAATACTTTGGTATACAGAGGAGTTCATGGTTGACTCAATAAGTGCTATGACTCCAGGTCCTGTAGCTGCAAAATAAGCCCAAAATCATTGCCCCCTCCACCACCATGCTGACAGTTGGTATGAGGTGTTTGTACTCATATGCCGTGTTAGCTTTTCTCCAAATGTGGCAATGTGTATAGTGGCTAAACATGTCAACTTTGGTCTCATCTGTTGATAGGACATTGTTCAAGTCTTGTGGTTTGTTAAGGTGCAGCTTTGCAAACACAAGCTGTGCTGCCATGTTCTTTTTAGAGAGAAGAGCCTTTCTCCTGGTAGCCCTTCCAAACAGCCTTTTTCTGATTGTGCTGTCATGAACTTTAACATTTAGCATGCTAACTGAGGCCTGTGGAGTCTGAGATGGAGCTCTAGGGTTTTTTTGCAGTTTTTTCTGAGTATTCCATGGTTCCATGGGAGAATTCACTGGGATATCCACTTCCTGGAAGATTGTGACATTGTGCTAAAACACACCTGAATGCTTCATACCAGCAAACATCGGCTTTTATAGAAGTGTCCTAAGGGCTGATGATCAGCTAATCAACTGCATTTGTTTAGCAGATCTGCCACCTACCCTCTTAATGCCTATGGAAGCAGTAAGTTAGTTATTCACATACTGCATAGAGAAATACTACTACTACTTTGAGAACAAGAGCACTGCCTAGCGGGGCAAAAATGCACCCGTCCCACTATATTAACCAAGTTTGTTGTCACATGAAAAACAAAGATTTAATAATTATGTGACCTTGACTTTTGACGTTGACCTCCACAGGTTGATCTCTGCATAATGTCTTGATATGGAGAATAATCATGCAAGGTTTCATCAAAATCCTTCAAACCATTTGTTAGATATGAAGTGGACAGTAAAAACCTCCAAAAGTTGATTACTGGACATCATCTTGATGTGGTGAACTAGTAAAGTGCAATGTAAGTAACAGTGACCTTGATCTTGACCCCAGTGACCCCATATACAATCCAACCTTCCTTTGGTCATACGCTATCTACCCATGAAGTTTGGCAAGCATTATTGAGTTATTGAGCGGACACTTCAATGGACGCCAGCCGCCCTCATGGGTGTTCACATAATACGACCCAACTTTCGATGTCTGACATCCGTCCCTAGACCCAGGGATTGGTGATCAGCTGACAAGTTTAAAATCTACGTCAATTCCCTGCAGTTTTCTTATTGCCAGTAAATTCAGTTTAACAGTCATTAACCTGGAATCCGACAGCAATTCACAGTTTTGCTTACTGACAATAGATAAATAAATAACACCTGATCTAACACTAGAGGGTAAATCTGCAGGTGACCAAAGCATAGCATGTTCTCCATGGGTGTAGCTTAGTTTGCTTTGTGGAGAAACATTATATAAATGTAATCTCTATAGAGCTCAGTACAAATCCAACCTCAGCACGAACCAACTCGCATCTTGCTGCTATTTCTGCATTGTATTCCCCTCAGGGCCTCGGCTTTGCTTGTGAAATTCTTGGCATATGCAACGTGATGGGATAAAGTGACAGAGGTGGCAGCCTGACGCTAAAAATGCTCTGCAGGGGAAAAAAAATAAAACACACGAAGGAGCCCGGCAGCGTGTGCTCCTCTTTGAGCTTACGCCTTCATTGTTGCTCCTCTCTGTGTTTGGTGTTGCTATAGAAATGGACCTAGTTGAGATGAGGGGGCTTAGCGTGGATCTGCAACTGTGAGTGGCTTTTGCATTTGTTAAATGACAGGGTCAATTATCAAGCTATTTTCTGATGACCCCCTAACATTTTCCCTGCTACCTCTTATTTAAGAGAAGTGAGGCATGTGGAGAGCAAGCAGGAGCAGGAGAGGAAAGGACAGAAGTGTCACAGTGAGAGATGTCACTGTCACACCCTGTGACAGCAAATTTACTCACTTTCGCCTGGATTGGGAAATGTCCTAACTGGGTGTCTTTTGTACAGACAGGGACTGTGTTTGGCAGGAGTGCAGCAGTGTCCTTCTGGGACGAAGCCAAGGACTGGACAGCAGATAGTGTCGGTGAGGGTGAAGAGGGGCACGTTACACCCTTCTGCCAAGATGACTCATAACCAGAGCAGGGGGCCAAAGCCACAATAGCACTCCAGAGTTTGGCATCCAAGTTGGACAGGATGAACTGCGGTTTTGCACAGCTCATCATGAAAGTGTCGTCGCTTTATTATAACCTCAGCGTCCTCTCTAGCTGTGTCATCTCTGTGCCTGAATCGGGGATCTTTTTTGCACAATGTGCTACATCGTTTTCATGGAAAAAAGTTTTTGTCATCCGCTGTGCAAAAAGGACCAAAAATACATTAATGCAGAAGCAGAATGTTCAGTTTTCTTCACCTGATACACCGTACTGATGACTCATATTGTAACACTGAACAAGACAATGAACAACAAAAAAACAGACTTGCAGCTTTGTTCTTTACAAATGAAATGCTCAGATCTTTTGCAAAAGAAACCATGACTCAGCTCGCAGAGAAATGTTGCTTTGCTGCTTGGATGCAGCATACCCACTGAATATTGAGCAGCCTAGAGAAGAACATTATCCTCCTTTGTCATATGCTAATATTACCTTGGGACAAACCTTACTGCGTATGATGAAATATTTTTGTCTTGAGAGATAAATGGAAGTGATGCTCGTGGTGATGAATCTACATGCAACTGTCAATAATCGCTCATGGATTGAAAGGACTGGCCAGCACATGTAAAACTGAAACCACCTCACTTTCACTTGGGAGATGAAACCAAAACGCTGTCTGCTGCTGGATATCAAGATCCTGATCCCACATAATGGTATTCCAATGAGATGATTCCGGACTTATCTGATGCATATAGATCATCACATCTACAGTACCTGTTTGTAAATCCCATACAGTCCACTTGGTTTATTATGGTATTTAGTAGCATGTTGCGCTGTAATTACAGATTAGACTTGTAAATTACCCAAACTGTGTTTCACTCGACAGCTTACTGAGGATGTTGCTTGGCAACTGGGCTAAGTTAAATGCTGAGGTTGCAGCCAATGGATGTTGTTTCCTGGATAAAGTTGTTTAAGGAACCCATATCTATCTCCTAAGTCCGTCCCTTCGCATCACATACCAGTCAAAAGTTGTGTCTAAACCTTGACTGGAACTGTAAATACTTGGAACTGTCATGTCTGGCACACAGTATACGTATGCACACCCAGCTTTACTGATCCACAGATACATGCTACTAGTTTAGCTGCAGCCAGCTCTCAGTATGCTGTGCCAGCTTCAGGTCATGTGCATTTAAGACTTTAAGGTGAAGCTAACAAACTGCTAATCCTTCTGTAATCACCAGCATCTGGCACTTCCAGCTGCGGCACTGACCTACAATTGCACATCCATTAAAAACCACATTTGAGAAATTTAAAAATGCACAAAGGAGCAGTGCTTTACATTTATTTTAGTTTTTTTTTTTTTTTTTTTTTTAAGTTCTCTGGAAGACTTCATTACCCGAAAATAACATGAAACTCTCCACTTCTTCAAATCTAGCCTGGTGAGTGACTCAGCTTCAGGTCTGTGCTCACTGTACTGTTACAGTAACAGCTTCAAATGTCCCATTTAAGTTTATTCAAACAGCTTATTTTGGAATATAGGACAAATCTGCAGCAACCGCAGGCTGAGTGATTTAGGCCAATAAGTGGAAAGTACCTCCACAGCTTCATACGTAAATTAAACCGTGGCTGCTGAAGGGCACATGGAGCCGACTACAGTACAGTTCTCATCCAACTTCTTGCCTTCTACTCACCTCTAGTGTGCAGGGGATTGGATGACCCCTAATTTTAGCTCAGGCAGCTTTGCTGGCTGCTGGACAGTTTGGATTACAGGCAAAAAAGGAGCTGATAACAACAGTCATCAGTTTGAGGATAACAGGGAATATAACATTTGTGCTTCATTTATCATTTTTACTTTTTTTTGCCACTGGTGACCAGGAAGGTTTTTTTCTTCATGCTTCTCTGAGCTAGAGATCATGTGAAGTCAAGATCAGGACATCATACAATAGAGGAAGTGGGGATGAGATAAGAGGGACAAATCTACTATTATGATTTTCCCATTTAAAATCTCACATACTGAGACAAAATTATTCCTACTGGTTACACTAGGAGAGTATATCATTACAATGACTTGAAGGAGAATAAAACATGTCTAATAATATTTTACCTTCTATTTCATATGTCACTGTGAGCACATGAGCAATGCTCACAGTGACAATGCTATATGTTGATGTTTACCAATTTAGCGCTTTTAACATTCCCCCATGAGAACCACACACCTAGAACAGCTGATGCTGGTGGGAATGCCAATGATTCTGCTGGTGTTACTCAGTTTACACCGAGCCAACCGCATCATGACTGACATCACCATTCATACAGCCGAGCACGGCTGAAAAACATGAATACAATTGATTTAATGCCACTGGATGATTTATGTACTGTCATGTCCACCTTACTTTGTTGTAACATGCAATCAGGATTCTGGGTCTCAACACCAGCACAGCCATATTTGACCTTTTCGGTTCATGTTGACCAGAGACTTTGAGCCAATCCATGAATAATTAATGACTGACAAGGAACCCCCCCCCCCCCGGCTTTAATAGAGGTAATCTTTAAGTCAGTGGCATTAGGTGTGAGGGCAAAGTGACACCATGTGGACCAGATGATCGATGCTGGGAACATGTAATCCTCGATTTTCAATCTGCTGTCACCACACAGATGGACGGACAGACTGGGAATGCATGCATGAATGAACACTTGCATGCCAATGCTTACGTTTTACTTTTCTTTTTGTTGTCGTTGTTGTTGTTGCAAGAAACAAACATAAGCAGATGCAATTATTTATATACAGCGTGCTGAGGCAGAGTTCCATGAAAACACAAAGTAACAGCCTGCTTACCAGCTAACATAAACCCTTTGATTCCCTGATCTACCATTAGACCACAGTCTGGGATGAATGCACAAAACCTTGAACCCACAATACTTAAAACTTTGGGGTCATGCTTCTGTGACCCAAGAGGCACTAAGACAGTCCAACACGTCCATCAATTAGCTAATCTGTGAGAGGGTCAGCGTGTTTACTCCCAGATCCTTGAGGGCATTTGACAATCTAAGCTGCTTCTAATGCAATGATCCATTTAACACACAGTAAATTGGACTGCAGCAGTGGCAGACCGAAGTGCAAAGCACATCCTTTACTGCATGAAAACAGACACTGAATACTAAAATAAATAAGAAAAGTATTGCTAAAACGCCTAACACTGCCTCAGGATGTACAGTGAAGCTGGTGGCCTATCGAGCTGAACAAATATCTGATGGAGACATTGTTGAGAAAGATCAACAGCATCATTCACAGTCCAAAAGCTCCATAAGGCCACTCCCAAAAAAATAAAAAAGTGCCGCCCTCTGCTGGCTGGTCAAAGCAGAGGGTCCCAGTGAGAACTTTACTTTTAAACAAGACTCCACTTAAACCTCAAATTAAGAGACTCCAGCTGTTAAAACATTCAGAAACATTTATAATGTCATAAAGCTGGCCGTTAAAAAGAGTGAAACACATTCAAAACAACTAAAATATTTAATATCTTTGAAAATTTCTCAGGTTAAACAGAACAGTTTCTGTAGCTTATTGCCTTTGGGTCAAGTGATTAATAAATAAATATAAATTATCATATACACCTTAATACCTGTCCCAAACACTGCACAAAATAGGCCAGTAGATTATTAATATAATTAAAAAATAGAAAAATTGTTGAACTCACACAGAATAATTTAGTTTAAACTTAAAGTACTCTGCACAGATAACCAATAAGGCCCATCTGTTCCTGCACTCTGCATTGTATATATCCAAATCTCAAACCTAACCTAAACCCTGTCTGCACTGATCTGCTTACTATCCCAACAGAAAAGCATCTACATGTCTTAAAGTGCTTGACATGGGAAGCTTGGGAAAGCTTATAAATAGCTGCAGTAGTTTCTGGTTACGTGTTTAAATTGTCAGTCAATTTAAAGAGGCATTCTATGATGATTTATTGAAAAGGTTGTTGCTCTTCATATTACAATTGGTGACTTTTATGGGAGGTTTATGTGTGCATATTTAGGGTGATCGAGGTGTTGGGATGCTGGGGTTTGTAGGTGATCCGCTCTTCTCCAGGGTGGCCTTGTGGTGACAGGCTGTTTCAGCTATTCACACCTCCCTACCATCAGATCCGTCTGGAGCTTCTGCATCATGCTGGGCCACAGGAGGGAGAGCAGAACAGAGGATCAAGGTTAAAACTGGAAAAGAGAGCTGGAGATTTTTTATTTTTTTTTAAATGTCGCCTAATGTTGGAAAATTTGTAACAATACATCATAATGACATCAAAATACATTATTTGAGTGCTATAGGTGAAGGTGGTATAAATATAAATGCAAAATGTTTGCTCCTGTTGAATCACTGAATTCACGTTTAAATCATTCTTTTGAAGGCAACGTTTCGATCCACAGGATCTTCTCCAGGCATGTATCAAAGAGTGAAAAACGGGCTTTTCTTTCACAGGCAGTAATCAGCTCAAATTACTTTCCCCGGCAAGTGACAGTGGATCAAAACATTGCGTTCAAACGCAGGTGTCTGAAGAGAATTTAATTATTAAATTGTAGCCTGACAGTGTGCAGACCATTTCCTTTTGGGACAAAATATAAATGAAACTCCAGCTGAATGACAAATGAGTGGCATGCGATAGAAATTCTGCTTTACTGTGAACAAAATTAGCAGCTCTGGCAGCTTTAGCGCAGCGAGGATGTGAACGGGATGCAAATTTCTTTGGGTACTGCAGAGAGTCTCCTAACCACTTTTGGAGGTCTGCTTTATTTTCAGTTCCTTTCTGCCAAGCTGCAGGTTTCGTTAAAATTAAAAATAACACACAACTTTAAAGTGTTACATACAGGCTGACTGAGGGAGGCCACATTCATGTGGCACTGAGATCCAAGTTTTCAGAGCTATTTTGATTAGTTTTCAGTTCAGATTATCCTGTGGTCTTAGGCCTCCACCCTTGACTGCCGCCCAAATCCACATTGCACCTGACTCCTGTGTTACCTTATGTGGGTGTTGGCACAACAGGAAGGCAGAACCAAGCTGGTTGTTCGGGCTTCACCCGGCTGTACCCCATAAGGTCCAGCCACCAGGCACACTCCCTCGAGACCCCTCCCCAGATTTGGCTCCAGGTTTGGGCCCCAGTAACTCCACCCCAGGCAGGGTAATCATGTCGGATCTTCACAATACCCCGCCTTCATGGGTTAATGTGAATCCCTCTTTGTCTGGCCCCTCACCCTGGACCAATTTGCCTTGGGAGACCCTATCAGGGGCAAAGGTTCCTGACAGCACAGCCCCTGGGATTACTAGGGCACACAAACCCCTTCACAATTCACACAGGCTCCTCCCCATCAAAAGGATCCAGTTGAGGTGGCTCAAGCATCTGACTAGGACCTCTCTTGGGAAACCAAGGGCAGACCCTGGTCAGACCCAGGACACACTGAAGAGATTATATCTCTCAGATGGATTGGGAACGACTCAGCATCCACCCAGGTGAGCTGGAGAAGATGGCCAGAATAAAAGGAGGTCTGGGTTTCTCTGCTGACACTGCTGCCTTCACAACTCTGACCCAGATAAGTGGCAGGAAAGGATGACTGACTCTTACAATCCTATCAATGCCCATGGCTTTAAGCAACCAAGGCTGGTGTCCATGTAGTTGGACCAAAATGCCTCACAATCCCAGAAATTCTCCTTCTGAAATACAGAAGAAGTGCAACAAGACTGTACAGATTAAAGCTTCTGTACTGGCTGTCAAAATGAAATACTTAACATTAAACCTGCACGAATAGTTGCAGCCTT
>JACBYM010000949.1:0-69268 GCA_013435755.1 Amphilophus citrinellus
AATTCGCACACGATGACAAACATCTTATGGCTGAGTGGGAGACAGCGCCCTAGCATCTTGCCCTAAAAGACCCTGCACTATTGACAGGTTCCTTGAATGAAATCGGGTGGGTCCTGGCCCCACGCCCCTCCGGTAGGATTTTGAGGAGTTTTTGACCACCCTTAATAACCATAATCCATCCATCAAACTGAAAGCAACTGTTATAATGACTCCACAGTGGACTTCTTGGACACAACTACATAAAAGGCCCAAACTTTCGGACAACAAACAGATTAGAGAGACAAAAGGTTTTCATTCAAGGAAACGGTCACAATGCGCTGCTCCACAAAAATAGTTAAACAGCCACGACACACCGTTGCGAGGCCTGTGAAATCCACTCCTGAGATTCCACAGAATATGCAACCAAGCAAGGATGACGTCATTTTAAATACCGAACAAAACACTATTCAAAGCATTGAGCATTAAGAGGCACAGCCGGTTCATTTTCTAAGAGATCAATCCAAAACATGCCTATAAAGAGCCCATCCATCCCTCCTCAGTCCCATCCCCCGATCACACATATTCCCTACCAGCAGTCATTGGTTCAGACCCTTCGGAATAATGTCAATGACAATAATCGAACCGGTCAGAGGATCCTTCATAGCACAGAACATCGCTGGCGTGCGAGAAAAAACAAAAATCTACAGGACTATTTGGTAAGGCCAAAATCAAACCTCTGATAGACCGCATAAACCAAGAGGGAGCCACGTGGAGTTCTAACTCTCAACAAATCTGGATTCCACAAGCAAAAGCAATAACCAACCCGGGTCTTTAAAATTTTCAGGGGGGGAACCACCATAGGGCCAAAAATTTTGGATATTTGATCACCTCGCTCCAAATGTGGGTATCCAAGATTTTGGTGAACCCAATCAGACACATTGTTGACCCGGTTTCCCCCCACCATCGGACAATATTTTCATACCGACAGGCGGCTCCCTCCTAAGTCCTCATATTTTTACAACCTGAATGGCCGTCGGTCAAGAGCCTGCGGTCCCTACCAGCCCAAACCCAATTGGTCTGGCGGCCCAAAGCTTTCGCGCAAAAAGACTTTGGGAGCACGAAATAAACACAATCAACATCCAACGAGTCCTAACCTCAAATAAATTAGGCCCCCAATAATTCTGAGTCCAGTAACTTAATACACATGATAGGCAGTGCCACCCCCCATTTAAAAAAAAACATGATTTGACTACAAGTTGATTAAAAGGTTCCCAACATTATCTGGGGGACCCAAATTTACCAGATGCAACCTGATTGGTCACACGTCAACTCTTAACTTCATAAACCTAATCCCCCCGGACCAATCTGACTCTAAACCTCACACACAATATTTGCCACTAACTACCCACAACTATAATTGTGACCCTAACAACCCCACCCAGTACTTGACCGCGTAAACCTAACCAGGAACCAAGGGCCCCTCAGCCCTAAATCAGGGGTCAACCAGCCCTAACCTAACCGGAGATACCAGGCCCTCACCCTAACTAGGGGTCACAGGCTAGCCCTAACCCTAAACCGGGACTGGTACTGGGCCCTCACCCTAAAGCCAGAGGTCATCGGTCCCTTGACCCCTGACCAGGAGTATTGGGCGCCTAACCCGAACCAGGGTATCAGGCAGGCCCTGAACCTTAACAGGGTAACCGTGCCCTAACCCAACCAGGGTAATCAGGCCCACCTTAACCAGGGGGCAACCAGGCCCTAAGCCTAACCAGGGCCATCGGCCTAACCCCAATTGACCAAGCGCTACTCAAACAGACCAGGGAACTGACGACGAAGCCGGACGAATGGACCGTGGTGCCTCATCGACGCGTGCGTGCCAGGATACGGCAACGGCGGACAAGCGTCGCAATATTTCGCACCACGGAAGTCCTTTTCCCGTCCCCCTCGACCATTGGATACTGTGGCCGTCACCAGAATCAAAGAAATGGGCACTAGGACCCAAACAAGGTGGGAACCGAGATCCTGGGTCGGACCGACCTGGGCTTGCCACGGGAAAGGCCATTGCAATAAGTCCCGGCATCATAACGAAGCCGGGATTCAAATTTTTTGATCCCCTAAACCCCCTAACCCTAACCCTAACCCTAACCCTAACGCCCTACCCTAACCTAACCCCCCTGAGCCCGGCCCCCCCCACCCATTACAAAAAATCCTAACCCTAACCCCTTCCCTCCCGTAGCCCTACCTAACCTTAACCCCAACCCTTAACCCCTGCCCCTAACCACCTAACCCTAATCCCAATTTTCCCTTAACCTAAACCCCAACCCGAAAAAAATTAAAACCAAATTGGACACGGTTACAAAAAGGGATGGGAATTCGACAAACCACAGATGAGGGTAACGCCTAAAGGGAGAATGAGGGGACCTAACGGCAAAGACAAGAGGGGGTTGCCAAAAGCCAAAACAAAGCAAAATAGAGCACAAAAGAATGTAGGGACCAAAGAAGGCAGACAGAGGGGGTGCACAAAGAGCAAGGAAGGGAGATAAAAGAGGGAAAGAAAAGTAAGAAAGCAAGCAGGGAAAAAGCAGGAAAAAGCTAAAGCAGTCCTTGAGAGCCCGCCCTGAAGCAGGCCAAGAGCGGCCGAAACGTCGCGTCGGCTCAAGGCCAAGCATGCAACCCCGATACGGGCAATTTTTTGACCAGGTGGGGATGGGTTTACCCGACCCCGAATGGCCCAGTGCATTGCGTGGGTTTTCCCCTCGCCACTTACTTAATCCTAACCACCAGTATGCCCCTCGGACTAAAACGGAGCCCCCCCCCCCCATTACAAAAAATCCAACCCTAACCCCTGCCCTCCCTGAAGCCCTAACCCTAACCGTAACCCCACCCGTAACCCCCCTGACCCCTAACCCCTAAGCCCGAAACCTTTGTCACCTTACCCTAACCCAACCCGGAAAAATTAAAACCAAATTGGACACGGGTACAAAAAAGGGAATGGGAATGCCGACAAACCAACAGAGGAGTGGGTACATCACGTAAAGGAGGATGTGGGGGAGCCGTAACGGCAGACAAGAGGGGGTGCAACAGCCGAAACAAAGGCAAAAAATAGAGCACAGAAAGGAAATGTAGGGGAGCCAAAGAAGCGGCAGACAGAGGGGGGTGCAAAGAAATAGAGGAGAGGAGAGAAAAGAGGGGAAGAAAACGCTAAGGAAAGCTAACGGGACAAAAAGCAGAAAAAAGCTAACAAGACTCCTTGAGCCGCAGCCTGCCGCCGGCCAAGCGAGGGCCGCAACCACGACGGCGGCTCCAGGCCCCGCATGCCGTCCCCATCCGGGCAATTTTTTGCACCCGGGTGGGGCTTGGTTATTCGCCGCCCCCGACTGACCCGTGCTTGCGAGGGGGTTTTCCCCTTCGCCCTCCCTTCCTGTCCTTCACCCGCCAGTGCCTCGGCCTCTACGAAGGCCACCCCCCATTAAACAACAAAATACTAACCCTAACCGCTTCCCGCGCCAAAGGCCTAACCCTAACCTTAACCCCAACCCTTGAACCCCCTGGACCCCTAACCCCCTAATGCCCTAATCGCCAATTTTCCCTTACCCTAACCCCAACCCGGAAAAAATTAAAACCAAATTGGGACAACGGTTTAACAAAAAGGGATGGGAAAGATCACAAACCAACATAGGTCGTGGTTAACTCCCGTAAGGCATGTAGGAAGCCTAAAACGCGACAGAGGGGGCCAAAACCAGAAACAAAGGCCAAAAAATAGAGCACAGAAAGGAAGTAGGGGAGCCAAAGACGGCAGACAGGGGTGCCAAAGACAGAGTGAGGAGAGAGAAAAGGATGGAAAGAAAAGCGAATTAAGAGCAAGAAGAAAAGCAGGAAAAAAAAATGCTAAAGAATCCTTGACCAGAGACCGAAGAAGTCCAATAGAGGCCAAACGTCGCTCGGCTCAATGCAAAGCAAGCAGCCGATACGGGCCACAATTTTTTTTGTTGACCATGGTGGTTATTGGTTTTCCCGACCGCCGAATGGCCCGGCATTGCGGGGGGTTTCCCCTCGCCACTGGGGGGGGATACCTTAAGTCCTACCAGCCCAGTGCCTTCTCGTACGATACGGAGCCCCCCACCCATTACAAAAAATCCTAACCCAGAACCGCCTTCCCTCCTGAACCGCTAAAACAAACCTTAACCCCAACCCTTAACCGGCTGACCCCCTAACCCCTAATCCCTAATCCCAATTTTCCCTTACAGCCCACCCCCAACGCCGTAAAAATTAAAACCAAATTGGACAACGGTTTTACCAAAAAAGGTATGGGAAATTCTACAAACCAACAGAGGGAGGGGTAAATCACTCACGTAAATGATAATTATGTGAGCCTAACGAGCAGACAAGAGGTGGTGCCAAAACCAAAACAAAGGTCAAAATATAAGCACATAAAGGAAATGTAGAGGGGAGCCAAGACGTGTCAACAGAGGGGTGCCAAAAGAACAGAGAGGAAGTAGAAAATAGAGGAAAAGAAAAGCTATGAAAAGCAAGAAGGAAAAGCATAAGAAGCTAATAGAGAGCCTTTAGCATAGCCTGAAGAAGGCCAAATAGCCTAAACGTCGTCGGCTGCTCAAGGCAAAGCATGCAGCCCTATAAGCGGCGAATTTTGTTGAACCAGGGTGGGGATTGGTTTTCCCCCCGACCCCGAAATGGCCCCTGCAATTGCGGGGGTTTCCCCTCCGCCACTTACCTTAATTCCTACCAAGCCAGTGCCTCGGACTATGGGCCCCCCCACCCATTACAAAAAATCCTAACCCTAACCCCTTTCCCATCCTAAGCCATAACCCAACCTTAACCCCAACCCCTTAACCCCTGACCCCTAACCCTACTCCCGAATCGCCAATTTTCCCTTAACCCTAACCCAACCCGGAAAAATTAAAAACCAAATTGGACACGGTTACAAAAAGGGATGGAAATTCTAACAAACCGAACAGAGGAGGGGTAACTCACGTAAAGGGAAGATGTAGGGGAGCCTAACGGCAGACAAGAGGGGGTTCCAAAAGCCAGAACAAAAGGCAAAAATAGAGCACAGAAAGGGAAATGTAGGGAGCCACAGACGGCAGAACAGAGGGGGATTCCAGAAACAGAGGAGATGGAGAAAGAATTGAAAGAAAAGCTAAGGAGAACAAGAAGGAAAAGCATAAAAAGCTAAAGAATCCTTGACCAGAGCCTGAGAAGGCCAATAAGATGCCAAACGTCGCGGCGGCTCAAGGCAAAGCATGCAGGCCGCAGCGCTAACTGCCACTTTTTTGAACCAGGTTGGGAATGGTTTACCCGACCCCCGGAATGGCCTTGCATTGCAGGGGTTTTCCCCTCAGCCACTTAACATTAATTCCTAACCAGGCCTGCCTCGGACTACGGAGCCCCCCACCCCATTACAAAAATCCTAACCCTAACCCCTTTCCCCTCCCTAATCCCTAAACCCGAACCTTAAGCCCCAACCTTAAACCCATGACACCCTAACCCCCCTAATCCCTATCCCAATTTTCCCTTAACCCTAACCCCAACCCGGAAAAATTTGAAACAAAATTGGAAACGGTTACAAAAAAGGGATGGGAAATTCGACAAACCAACAGAGGGAGGGGTAACTCACGTAAAGGAGATGTAGGGGAGCCTAACGGCAGACAAGAGGGGGTGCCAAAAGCCAGAAACAAAGGCAAAAATAGAGCACAGAAAGGAAATGTAGGGGAGCCAAGACGGCAGACAGAGGGGGTGCAAAGAACAGAGGAGGAGGAGGAAAAGAGGGAAAGAAAGCTAAGGAAAGCAAGAAGGAAAAGCAGGAAAAAGTCTAAAGAATCCTTGAGCCAGAGCCTGAAGAAGGCCAAGAGAGGCCGAAACGTCGCGGCGGCTCAAGGCAAAGCATGCAGCCCGATACGGGCAATTTTTTGAACCAGGGTGGGGATTGGTTTCCCGACCCCGAATGGCCCGTGCATTGCGGGGGGTTTCCCCTCGCCACTTACCTTAATTCCTAACCAGCCAGTGCCTCGGACTACGGAGCCCCCCACCCATTACAAAAAATCCTAACCCTAACCCCTTCCCTCCCTAAGCCCTAACCCTAACCTTAACCCCAACCCTTAACCCCTGACCCCTAACCCTAATCCCTAATCCCAATTTTCCCTTAACCCTAACCCCAACCCGGAAAAATTAAAACCAAATTGACACGGTTACAAAAAGGGATGGGAAATTCGACAAACCAACAGAGGGAGGGGTAACTCACGTAAAGGAGATGTAGGGGAGCCTAACGGCAGACAAGAGGGGTGCCAAAAGCCAGAAACAAAGGCAAAAATAGAGCACAGAAAGGAAATGTAGGGGAGCCAAAGACGGCAGACAGAGGGGGTGCCAAGAACAGAGGAGGAGGAGAAAAGAGGGAAAGAAAAGCTAAGAAAGCAAGAAGGAAAAGCAGGAAAAAGCTAAAGAATCCTTGAGCCAGAGCCTGAAGAAGGCCAAGAGAGGCCGAAACGTCGCGGCGGCTCAAGGCAAAGCATGCAGCCCGATACGGGCAATTTTTTGAACCAGGGTGGGGATTGGTTTCCCGACCCGAATGGCCCGTGCATTGCGGGGGGTTTCCCCTCGCCACTTACCTTAATTCCTAACCAGCCAGTGCCTCGGACTACGGAGCCCCCCACCCATTACAAAAAATCCTAACCCTAACCCCTTCCCTCCCTAGGCCCTAACCCTAACCTTAACCCCAACCCTTAACCCTGACCCCTAACCCCTAATCCCTAATCCCAATTTTCCCTTAACCCTAACCCCAACCCGGAAAAATTAAAACCAAATTGGACACGGTTACAAAAAGGGATGGGAAATTCGACAAAACCAACAGAGGGAGGGGTAACTCATATAAAGGAGATGTAGGGGAGCCTAACGGCAGACAAGAGGGGGTGCCAAAAGCCAGAAACAAAGGCAAAAATAGAGCACAGAAAGGAAATGTAGGGGAGCCAAAGACGGCAGACAGAGGGGGTGCCAAAGAACAGAGGAGGAGGAGAAAACAGGGAAAGAAAAGCTAAGAAAGCAAGAAGGAAAAGCAGGAAAAAGCTAAAGAATCCTTGAGCCAGAGCCTGAAGAAGGCCAAGAGAGGCCGAAACGTCGCGGCGGCTCAAGGCAAAGCATGCAGCCCGATACGGGCAATTTTTTGAACCAGGGTGGGGATTGGTTTCCCGACCCCGAATGGCCCGTGCATTGCGGGGGGTTTACCCCTCGCCACTTACCTTAATTCCTAACCAGCCAGTGCCTCGGACTACGGAGCCCCCCACCCATTACAAAAAATCCTAACCCTAACCCCTTCCCTCCCTAAGCCCTAACCCTAACCTTAACCCCAACCCTTAACCCCTGACCCCTAACCCCTAATCCCTAATCCCAATTTTCCCTTAACCCTAACCCCAACCCGGAAAAATTAAAACCAAATTGGACACGGTTACAAAAGGGATGGGAAATTCGACAAACCAACAGAGGGAGGGGTAACTCACGTAAAGGAGATGTAGGGGAGCCTAACGGCAGACAAGAGGGGGTGCCAAAAGCCAGAAACAAAGGCAAAAATAGAGCACAGAAAGGAAATGTAGGGGAGCCAAAGACGGCAGACAGAGGGGGTGCCAAAGAACAGAGGAGGAGGAGAAAAGAGGGAAAGAAAAGCTAAGGAAAGCAAGAAGGAAAAGCAGGAAAAAGCTAAAGAATCCTTGAGCCAGAGCCTGAAGAAGGCCAAGAGAGGCCGAAACGTCGCGGCGGCTCAAGGCAAAGCATGCAGCCCGATACGGGCAATTTTTTGAACCAGGGTGGGGATTGGTTTCCCGACCCCGAATGGCCCGTGCATTGCGGGGGGTTTACCCCTCGCCACTTACCTTAATTCCTAACCAGCCAGTGCCTCGGACTACGGAGCCCCCCACCCATTACAAAAAATCCTAACCCTAACCCCTTCCCTCCCTAAGCCCTAACCCTAACCTTAACCCCAACCCTTAACCCCTGACCCCTAACCCCTAATCCCTAATCCCAATTTTCCCTTAACCCTAACCCCAACCCGGGAAAAATTAAAACCAAATTGGACACGGTTACAAAAAGGGATGGGAAATTCGACAAACCAACAGAGGGAGGGGTAACTTACGTAAAGGAGATGTAGGGGAGCCTAACGGCAGACAAGAGGGGGTGCCAAAAGCCAGAAACAAAGGCAAAAATAGAGCACAGAAAGGAAATGTAGGGGAGCCAAAGACGGCAGACAGAGGGGGTGCCAAAGAACAGAGGAGGAGGAGAAAAGAGGGAAAGAAAAGCTAAGGAAAGCAAGAAGGAAAAGCAGGAAAAAGCTAAAGAATCCTTGAGCCAGAGCCTGAAGAAGGCCAAGAGAGGCCGAAACGTCGCGGCGGCTCAAGGCAAAGCATGCAGCCCGATACGGGCAATTTTTTGAACCAGGGTGGGGATTGGTTTCCCGACCCCGAATGGCCCGTGCATTGCGGGGGGTTTACCCCTCGCCACTTACCTTAATTCCTAACCAGCCAGTGCCTCGGACTACGGAGCCCCCCACCCATTACAAAAAATCCTAACCCTAACCCCTTCCCTCCCTAAGCCCTAACCCTAACCTTAACCCCAACCCTTAACCCCTGACCCCTAACCCCTAATCCCTAATCCCAATTTTCCCTTAACCCTAACCCCAACCCGGGAAAAATTAAAACCAAATTGGACACGGTTACAAAAAGGGATGGGAAATTCGACAAACCAACAGAGGGAGGGGTAACTCACGTAAAGGAGATGTAGGGGAGCCTAACGGCAGACAAGAGGGGGTGCCAAAAGCCAGAAACAAAGGCAAAAATAGAGCACAGAAAGGAAATGTAGGGGAGCCAAAGACGGCAGACAGAGGGGGTGCCAAAGAACAGAGGAGGAGGAGAAAAGAGGGAAAGAAAAGCTAAGGAAAGCAAGAAGGAAAAGCAGGAAAAAGCTAAAGAATCCTTGAGCCAGAGCCTGAAGAAGGCCAAGAGAGGCCGAAACGTCGCGGCGGCTCAAGGCAAAGCATGCAGCCCGATACGGGCAATTTTTTGAACCAGGGTGGGGATTGGTTTCCCGACCCCGAATGGCCCGTGCATTGCGGGGGGTTTTCCCCTCGCCACTTACCTTAATTCCTAACCAGCCAGTGCCTCGGACTACGGAGCCCCCCACCCATTACAAAAAATCCTAACCCTAACCCCTTCCCTCCCTAGGCCCTAACCCTAACCTTAACCCCAACCCTTAACCCCTGACCCCTAACCCCTAATCCCTAATCCCAATTTTCCCTTAACCCTAACCCCAACCCGGGAAAAATTAAAACCAAATTGGACACGGTTACAAAAAGGGATGGGAAATTCGACAAACCAACAGAGGGAGGGGTAACTTATGTAAAGGAGATGTAGGGGAGCCTAACGGCAGACAAGAGGGGGTGCCAAAAGCCAGAAATAAAGGCAAAAATAGAGCACAGAAAGGAAATGTAGGGGAGCCAAAGACGGCAGACAGAGGGGGTGCCAAAGAACAGAGGAGGAGGAGAAAACAGGGAAAGAAAAGCTAAGAAAAGCAAGAAGGAAAAGCAGGAAAAAGCTAAAAAATCCTTGAGCCAGAGCCTGAAGAAGGCCAAGAGAGGCCGAAACGTCGCGGCGGCTCAAGGCAAAGCATGCAGCCCGATACGGGCAATTTTTTGAACCAGGGTGGGGATTGGTTTCCCGACCCCGAATGGCCCGTGCATTGCGGGGGGTTTACCCCTCGCCACTTACCTTAATTCCTAACCAGCCAGTGCCTCGGACTACGGAGCCCCCCACCCATTACAAAAAATCCTAACCCTAACCCCTTCCCTCCCTAAGCCCTAACCCTAACCTTAACCCCAACCCTTAACCCCTGACCCCTAACCCCTAATCCCTAATCCCAATTTTCCCTTAACCCTAACCCCAACCCGGGAAAAATTAAAACCAAATTGGACACGGTTATAAAAAGGGATGGGAAATTCGACAAACCAACAGAGGGAGGGGTAACTTATGTAAAGGAGATGTAGGGGAGCCTAACGGCAGACAAGAGGGGGTGCCAAAAGCCAGAAATAAAGGCAAAAATAGAGCACAGAAAGGAAATGTAGGGGAGCCAAAGACGGCAGACAGAGGGGGTGCCAAAGAACAGAGGAGGAGGAGAAAACAGGGAAAGAAAAGCTAAGAAAAGCAAGAAGGAAAAGCAGGAAAAAGCTAAAAAATCCTTGAGCCAGAGCCTGAAGAAGGCCAAGAGAGGCCGAAACGTCGCGGCGGCTCAAGGCAAAGCATGCAGCCCGATACGGGCAATTTTTTGAACCAGGGTGGGGATTGGTTTCCCGACCCCGAATGGCCCGTGCATTGCGGGGGGTTTACCCCTCGCCACTTACCTTAATTCCTAACCAGCCAGTGCCTCGGACTACGGAGCCCCCCACCCATTACAAAAAATCCTAACCCTAACCCCTTCCCTCCCTAAGCCCTAACCCTAACCTTAACCCCAACCCTTAACCCCTGACCCCTAACCCCTAATCCCTAATCCCAATTTTCCCTTAACCCTAACCCCAACCCGGGAAAAATTAAAACCAAATTGGACACGGTTACAAAAAGGGATGGGAAATTCGACAAACCAACAGAGGGAGGGGTAACTTATGTAAAGGAGATGTAGGGGAGCCTAACGGCAGACAAGAGGGGGTGCCAAAAGCCAGAAATAAAGGCAAAAATAGAGCACAGAAAGGAAATGTAGGGGAGCCAAAGACGGCAGACAGAGGGGGTGCCAAGAACAGAGGAGGAGGAGAAAACAGGGAAAGAAAAGCTAAGAAAAGCAAGAAGGAAAAGCAGGAAAAAGCTAAAAAATCCTTGAGCCAGAGCCTGAAGAAGGCCAAGAGAGGCCGAAACGTCGCGGCGGCTCAAGGCAAAGCATGCAGCCCGATACGGGCAATTTTTTGAACCAGGGTGGGGATTGGTTTCCCGACCCCGAATGGCCCGTGCATTGCGGGGGGTTTACCCCTCGCCACTTACCTTAATTCCTAACCAGCCAGTGCCTCGGACTACGGAGCCCCCCACCCATTACAAAAAATCCTAACCCTAACCCCTTCCCTCCCTAAGCCCTAACCCTAACCTTAACCCCAACCCTTAACCCCTGACCCCTAACCCCTAATCCCTAATCCCAATTTTCCCTTAACCCTAACCCCAACCCGGGAAAAATTAAAACCAAATTGGACACGGTTACAAAAAGGGATGGGAAATTCGACAAACCAACAGAGGGAGGGGTAACTTACGTAAAGGAGATGTAGGGGAGCCTAACGGCAGACAAGAGGGGGTGCCAAAAGCCAGAAACAAAGGCAAAAATAGAGCACAGAAAGGAAATGTAGGGGAGCCAAAGACGGCAGACAGAGGGGGTGCCAAAGAACAGAGGAGGAGGAGAAAACAGGGAAAGAAAAGCTAAGAAAAGCAAGAAGGAAAAGCAGGAAAAAGCTAAAAAATCCTTGAGCCAGAGCCTGAAGAAGGCCAAGAGAGGCCGAAACGTCGCGGCGGCTCAAGGCAAAGCATGCAGCCCGATACGGGCAATTTTTTGAACCAGGGTGGGGATTGGTTTCCCGACCCCGAATGGCCCGTGCATTGCGGGGGGTTTACCCCTCGCCACTTACCTTAATTCCTAACCAGCCAGTGCCTCGGACTACGGAGCCCCCCACCCATTACAAAAAATCCTAACCCTAACCCCTTCCCTCCCTAAGCCCTAACCCTAACCTTAACCCCAACCCTTAACCCCTGACCCCTAACCCCTAATCCCTAATCCCAATTTTCCCTTAACCCTAACCCCAACCCGGAAAAAATTAAAACCAAATTGGACACGGTTACAAAAAGGGATGGGAAATTCGACAAACCAACAGAGGGAGGGGTAACTCACGTAAAGGAGATGTAGGGGAGCCTAACGGCAGACAAGAGGGGGTGCCAAAAGCCAGAAACAAAGGCAAAAATAGTGCACAGAAAGGAATGTAGGGGAGCCAAAGACGGCAGACAGAGGGGGTGCCAAAGAACAGAGGAGGAGGAGAAAAAAGAGGGAAAGAAAAGCTAAGAAAAGCAAGAAGGAAAAGCAGGAAAAAGCTAAAGAATCCTTGAGCCAGAGCCTGAAGAAGGCCAAGAGAGGCCGAAACGTCGCGGCGGCTCAAGGCAAAGCATGCAGCCCGATACGGGCAATTTTTTGAACCAGGGTGGGGATTGGTTTCCCGACCCCGAATGGCCCGTGCATTGCGGGGGGTTTACCCCTCGCCACTTACCTTAATTCCTAACCAGCCAGTGCCTCGGACTACGGAGCCCCCCACCCATTACAAAAAATCCTAACCCTAACCCCTTCCCTCCCTAAGCCCTAACCCTAACCTTAACCCCAACCCTTAACCCCTGACCCCTAACCCCTAATCCCTAATCCCAATTTTCCCTTAACCCTAACCCCAACCCGGGAAAAATTAAAACCAAATTGGACACGGTTACAAAAAGGGATGGGAAATTCGACAAACCAACAGAGGGAGGGGTAACTCACGTAAAGGAGATGTAGGGGAGCCTAACGGCAGACAAGAGGGGGTGCCAAAAGCCAGAAACAAAGGCAAAAATAGAGCACAGAAAGGAAATGTAGGGGAGCCAAAGACGGCAGACAGAGGGGGTGCCAAAGAACAGAGGAGGAGGAGAAAAGAGGGAAAGAAAAGCTAAGGAAAGCAAGAAGGAAAAGCAGGAAAAAGCTAAAGAATCCTTGAGCCAGAGCCTGAAGAAGGCCAAGAGAGGCCGAAACGTCGCGGCGGCTCAAGGCAAAGCATGCAGCCCGATACGGGCAATTTTTTGAACCAGGGTGGGGATTGGTTTCCCGACCCCGAATGGCCCGTGCATTGCGGGGGGTTTCCCCTCGCCACTTACCTTAATTCCTAACCAGCCAGTGCCTCGGACTACGGAGCCCCCCACCCATTACAAAAAATCCTAACCCTAACCCCTTCCCTCCCTAAGCCCTAACCCTAACCTTAACCCCAACCCTTAACCCCTGACCCCTAACCCCTAATCCCTAATCCCAATTTTCCCTTAACCCTAACCCCAACCCGGAAAAATTAAAACCAAATTGGACACGGTTACAAAAAGGGATGGGAAATTCGACAAACCAACAGAGGGAGGGGTAACTCACGTAAAGGAGATGTAGGGGAGCCTAACGGCAGACAAGAGGGGGTGCCAAAAGCCAGAAACAAAGGCAAAAATAGAGCACAGAAAGGAAATGTAGGGGAGCCAAAGACGGCAGACAGAGGGGGTGCCAAAGAACAGAGGAGGAGGAGAAAACAGGGAAAGAAAAGCTAAGGAAAGCAAGAAGGAAAAGCAGGAAAAAGCTAAAGAATCCTTGAGCCAGAGCCTGAAGAAGGCCAAGAGAGGCCGAAACGTCGCGGCGGCTCAAGGCAAAGCATGCAGCCCGATACGGGCAATTTTTTGAACCAGGGTGGGGATTGGTTTCCCGACCCCGAATGGCCCGTGCATTGCGGGGGGTTTCCCCTCGCCACTTACCTTAATTCCTAACCCTAACCCCTAACCCTAACCCTAACCCTAACCCCCTAACCCTAACCCTAACCCTCTGTAAAGCCACTCAGGTCCTACATGCAAGACACGAAACAGAAACCTACTCAGCAAGCACATAATGCAATGTAGGAAGTTCAAAGTTCAATGCAACTTAGTTGCTTGCAACAACAGTTTAATTGTAGGGTGTGACACAGGGTAACTCATGACATTTAACTGCATTTTACTAAACTGAATGAAACTACAGTGTGCATGCCTTTCACTCGAGGCTGTGACATTTGTTATTAGGTTTCTCTCTCGTGCATTTGACGCTTATGTCAAAGAGAGGCTATTTTTGAGGTAACTGAACTAAAACCTACAGTAAAACTACCTGTGGATCCCATCGATCCTTGAAGAACAAAAAGCAAAACAAATCAAACCCATGTCAAATTTTTAGTGAGGATTCTCATTCTCATTATTTTCTTATTTTACCGACTTAATGCATGCATATGTAGATTGCAGTATAAGTTCACTTACATGAATACAGTGGTGTGAAAAAGTGTTTGCCCCCTGCCTCATTTCCTGTTTTTTTGCATGTTTGTCACACTTAAGTGTTTCGGAACATCAAACCAATTTAAACAATAGTCAAGGACAACACAAGTAAACACAAAATGCAAGTTGTAAATGAAGGTGTTTATTAGTAAAGGTGAAAAAAAATCCAAACCATCATGGCCCTGTGTGAAAAAGTGATTGCCCCCTAAACCTAATAACTGGTTGGGCCACCCTTAGCAGCAACAACTGCAACCAAGCGTCTGCGATAACTTGCAATGAGGCTTTTACAGCGTTCTGGAGGAATTTTGGCCCACTCATCTTTGCAGAATTGTCCTAATTCAGTTACATTAGAGGGTTTTCGAGCATGAACGGCCTTTTTAAGGTCATACCACAACATCTCAATAGGATTCAGGTCAGGACTTTGGCTAGGCCACTCCAAAGTCTTCATTTTGTTTTTCTTCAGCCATTCAGTGGTGGACTTGCTGGTGTGTTTAGGATCATTGTCCTGCTGCAGAACCCAAGTACGTTTAAGCTTGAGTACACAAACAGATGGTCTGACATTCTCCCTCAGGATCTCTTGGTAGACAGCAGAATTCATAGTTCCATTTATCACAGCAAGTCTTCCAGGTCCTGACGCAGCAAAACAGCCCCAGACCATCACACTACCACCACCATATTTTACTGTTGGTATAATGTTTTTTTTCTGAAATGCAGTGTTCCTTTTACGCCAGATGTAATGGGACACACACCTTCCAAAGAGTTCCACTTTTGTCTCATCGGTCCACAGAATGTTGTCCCAAAGTCTTGGGGATCATCAAGATGCGTTTTGGAAAAATTGAGACGAGCTTTAATGTTCTTTTTGCTCAGCAGTGGTTTTCTTCTTGGAACTCTGCCATGCAGGCCATTTTTGCTCAGTCTTTTTCTGATGGTGGAGGCATGAACGCTGACCATAACTGAGGCAAGTGAGGCCTGCAGTTCTTTGGACGTTGTTGTGGGGTCTTTTGTGACCTCTTGGATGAGTCGTCGCTGCGCCCTTGGGGTAATTTTGGGCGGCCGGCCACTCCTGGGAAGGTTCACCACTGTTCCATGTCTTCGCCATTTGTGGATAATGGCTCTCACTGTGGTTCGCTGGATTCCCAAAGCTTTGGAAATGGCTTTATAACCCTTTCCAGACTGATAGACCTCAATTACTTTCTTTCTCAATTGCTCCTGAATTTCTTTGGATCTCGGCATGATGTGTAGCTTTCAAGGATCTTCTGGTGGACCTTACTGTGTCAGGCAGCTCCTATTTAAGTGATGTCTTGATTGGGAACAGGTGTGGCAATAATCAGGCCTAGGTGTGGCTAGGGAAATTGAACTCAGGTGTGAAAAACCACAGTTATAGTATGTTTTAACAAGGGGGGCAATCACTTTTTCACACAGGGCCATGATGGTTTGGATTTTTTTTCACCTTTACTAATAAACACCTTCATTTACAACTTGCATTTTGTGTTTACTTGTGTTGTCCTTGACTATTGTTTAAATTGGTTTGATGTTCCGAAACACTTAAGTGTGACAAACATGCAAAAAAACAGGAAATGAGGCAGGGGGCAAACACTTTTTCACACCACTGTATACAAGCTTCTTACTGTAACTTTTCTGAGATGCACAAATGCTGGACTTTCCCTGTGGTCAGCGTATGTTTCAAGCCCTAAATTGGTGCCAGTGCTGAGAGGAGGAGATTGCAGTATATGCAGCAGCTTCTCACCTCCCTCCAGAGACTGAAGGAGACTCTGATGTCTAATGAGTGGTACGTTAAGTGGTACGTTGCTTTTATAAATGCATACGTTTACACTCGAACACAAACACATGCTTAGTCCTACTTCACAATTCAGATGTAATTAGGGTGTGATCATGTTGGAAATGTATATTCTTTACAATATGATACATGTCAAGTGGAATTTAGGTTAAGCCATAGGGTATTTTTGCCTGAAAGTGCACATCACGATTACAAGACCAAAGGTCAGCAGGTCCAGAGAAGAGTGCCCTCTTCATCTCTACATTTTTTAGAGGTGATCTTCACAGTTTGCACAGCACTCTTTTGATCATGCAGCCCCACTGTAACAATTCCAATGTGAACAACAACAATTCAAAGGAAGAATTTCTGGAGAAAACATTATTGTTCTTCCAGCATTGTGTATATAATATTGTCATGATCCTGGGCCGGTGGCCCAGCATTTTGAGTTTCTTTTGTGTAGCTTTCTTTGTTATACTTTTTAGGTTCTGTTCCTTAGTGTTTCTTATAGTTATATTGTTTGAGTATGTTTAGTTTTTGTGCATGTTCTCCTTGTCAAGTTTTCAGTGTTAGGTCTGCGTCTGTTATGTTTAGTCAGTTCCTGTTTTATTTTGACAATCTCGTGTTCCCTGTGTTTTGTATCTAGTTTTGCTTCCCCTTTGTTATTAGGTTCATTTGGTTCACCTGTCGTCCCCTGTTGTTTCCACTTGCCCTAATCCCCTTGTGTGTATTTAAACCCTTAGTCTGCCTTTGTTAGTTGTCACGTCATCGTCATTGTTTCCCCCCCAGTGGTCCCCTCCTAGCTGTGTGTTTCGCTTAGAGTTTTGTTTCTTTTCTCCCAGGCTTCCAGTTGATTTTTGGCCTTGGTTGAGATTCAGTATTTTGTATTATTCGAGTTTGATAATAAACCAGTTTTTAGTTTAAGTCTGTCTGTGTCAGTCCTGCATTTGGGTCCTCTCCCGCCGCACACAGCCCCTCATCGTGACAAATATTGGCCTTACAGTGTAAATCAAACTTGTTTTAGTTTCACCTTCAGTTTGTAAGTTAACTTAAGAGTCCCAGTTTGGATTCCTGTTTATACTCTGAGGTTTATGAGAAGACAAATGACTGCATTTTCATTCCTTTCATTCAGGCCCATGAATAATGGACCGAAGTCACGACAAACCTCATAATAATCAAAAGGTGCAACAGACAGTGAGTTAATTTCAAGTCACACAATCTCAACACAAAACTTGTCATCAATAGTATCAGTATCATGAGATGCAAACACAATAATTGTATTAGCTTTCTCACGTTCTTTTTTTTTTTAAATCTGTGTCAACAGCTGCTCATAGAAAGGGCCAAAGCTTTTAAGGAACAGTTCAACATGCTATATTAGTAAGTTCAGGATACCATAACACTGCTCTGTGCAATAACTAGCATTTGTGATATATTTTGTATATTTGTCACATATTTTTGTGTGTTTTTTATATACATACTGGTTTTACAGCAGTTTTCTTATTTTCTTGTTTAAGTTTTATAGGGAAAGGCCCTGATCTGTGGCAGCCGCTACATTTTCATAACGCTCTGTGTTTGATGACAATAAAAGCTTTCTATTCTATTTCTATGACAATTACTTTCACATTAGAGAATCTTCTTGAAAAGGGCCTGTCGAAAGTTTATGGTCATTTGATGAATTCTGTGAGAAGAAGGGGCTTAACAGACAGAATATAAGTTTTTTTTGGTTCACTTCCCAATCAACACTCCAGTACAGTAGGTGCCGGTAACGGCACCTCTAAGCTGGTTTGCCCACCGGCAGTAAAACCACAAGAAGAAGAAGAAGGAAGCAAGAGCACATTTATTGATTTATTCCCAATTTCAGGTATGGAATGAGTGTTTGTGCTCTCGAACTGTGGAAACATATGTACTGAGTCGTATTGACGGTGTTTGTAAACAGACTGACCGAATATTAGGGATGTTTGGAAGCTTTATTTCATGTTACATTGTTAGCATAGTGTTAAAGGGTTCTAGCCAGCGGTAAGGATTTAGTTAGCGACGTGGCCGTTAGCATCAGCATCGGTACATGTGCCGCTACGGCCGTGTGCGCTTGATTTTGCTGGCTACAGAAATCGAAATGACAACCGGCATGAATGCGAGGAGAAGTAGGAGAAAAAATGAAGATCAAATTAAAAATTCAGGCTTCCAATTCAACAAAAAAAAGAAATCCCAGCATGAAAGGTAAATGACAAACTTCATAAATTTAATGCATATTTTCGGGCTGCAACAATTCCTCGAGTAACTCAATTGGATTATTAAAAATCCTCGACACAAATTTGTTACTTGGATGTTTCGTTTTAACTTTGCAGCTCAGGTGTCTCCATGTAAGCGGAGCATTTCATCCACATTAGCGGCATTAACGTTCTCTGTCGCTGTGACGGATTTCCATCATTTGGAAAAAACGACCCTCTAACACGAGTGGATCATCAGTTTTTCCACGCCCGCACTGCTCTGTGCTGTGTGTGTGTGTGTGTGTGTGTGTGTGTGTGTGTGTGTGTGTGTTGTGCAGAAAATGTCAGCTGTTATTTTTTTCTTTACGTCAGCTGTAGCCACCATTGGCACTACCGATCGTTCGGAAGCCTCCACCCCGTTCAGTACCCAGGGGTTCTATAAAACAAAATTTTATGAATAAAAAGCATTACAGCATTAAGCGCATGCAGCCCCCAGTTTTTCAACAAAAACACTGATAACAGCAGCAGCTGTTTTATGTGCTGTCTGCACACGCGAAGCAAGCGCAAAGAGGCGGAGCCGTTACTGAGACGGTAAGCTAAGGTGACGTGAAAGGAGACGTTTTTCTAGCGTCCAAAACAGCAGCGCTTGTTCCTGTAACCACCTTAAAACTTTTACTGAGAAACAGCTGATCAGCAACATGAAGAAAAGAGAACTTTGTAGCTGCTCCATCCACCGCTGTTTGTTTCACACAGAGTAAAATCTGCAGTATGGAAGTTAAAATATGCAGACGAATTGTTAATATGAAAAATTATTTCTTATCCAATTACTTGATTAATTGATGGAGTAATCAATAGAACACTCGATTACTAAAATAATCGATAGTTGCAGCCCTACTTGTATTCAGAAAGCCATAGTCAAACATTAGTTTTCAGCACCGGTGGAGCTATGAAAGGCCTTCAAGAATAAAAACTACAGTTCCCAGCAAGATGATGTCACTTCCTGTTGTTTGATCAAAACCGTGATAATTTATGTTCACAACATGGTGGCTGATGTTCAAACAATGCTTTTAGCAGCTGATCAGTAAAACATCTGGATTATGTTTTTGTCATTATGTTTTTTATGTGATTTCTGCAAACCCATTAGTGGAAGCAAATGGCACTCTGGGACACATTAAACGCATGACATATAAGTGTAACTCTTCTGGATTATATCATTAAAAAATGCATAGACTACTTAGTTTAACACATTTAGCTACAACAAAATTTTCTTTCAAAATATTGAAAAAACAAATCAGAAATATGTGGTGGGTAGAAAGTCCTCTGCCAGATTACTATTATTATTATTAAATTATCACTCTATTGATCTATTAAGGCCTGATTTAGAGTTCTGCATTGTCCTATGTACATAACCGAAAATCCTCTCTGAACCTAACCTGACACGGACCTCAAGAAATGTAACTACACGTCCACAAAGACAGATTACTGCCTAGGCTTCAGAGGTGCTTTCCAGTTACATCATAGGCCCCGTCACTTATTTAACAAGCAACAGCGGCCTTTAGTGGTTAGCATTAGCGCGGGGCTGAAAAACAATTTCTGGCTAGAACGCTGTGGTTAGCATGGCCACTGATGACGGCAGATAAGTAAGTTGTTTTTCCGCCATTAGCACATTGAGCAGCGCACGAGGAGAGATTGACAGTGCTGAGACCCTCCTCCTGGCTCTGATTGGTTGTTTTTGACCAGGAGCGGTGCATTTCAGCAGATGGTAATAGTAGTTCAGGGAGGAGGTGGAGGAGCTCGATTTTTTTCAGATTATCTGTCTCATACTGTCGTGACATGGTGACAGTTTACTGGTTTACTGGACATTTTTATAAATCCCTACCTGTTGTATTTGAGCTCACCTGTAAGAGAGGATGGGAAATTGTATTGTACACGGTATAAGATTGTTACTTACCTCTGACACAAAAATGAAAGGAAAGAAGATCATTTTTGGGTATTGTCCTGGGAACAAGATGATGTGCAATATTGTTAAAATGTTCCATACTGAAGTTTTGTACCTATGTAAATGTTTCTAAATGTAATCATTCTCAATTGAACCTGCTGAAAGAGAAGCATCGTGTCCAAGCACCTTTACTGATTTATTCCCCCTTTCAGGGTGTAACATTCACAGGGGTACCAGGGTCATTAGGTGCCTGTATGTCACAGTGGGGAGTAAGACGGCTAACACTCAGATCAGATAGACAACAGCACCGACAGTGTCAGGCTTTTGATGCTCTTAGTTTCTCAGCTGTGAGGATTTGTTTGTAAATTGCTAATTTGCAGCATTTTGAACTTCCTGCCAATTTTAATTTTTTTGTTAATTAGAAACTTGTTTGTTGACATTTTTCAACGCACTCCAGTGAAGGCACCAATAACGGCAGATGGATTTGCTATCCGTGTTTAAGTATGACATCTCAAATAGGGTTCACATATTGTAAACCCCAATTGATGGATTTATTACCTTCAATGCAAGAATACTTAACCTGCACTTTCTCCATAGGCTGAATCTTGAAGCATGGGTGACTGGAGCTTTCTGGGGCGGCTGTTGGAGAACACTCAGGAGCACTCAACGGTCATCGGCAAAGTCTGGCTGACTGTCCTCTTCATCTTCAGGATCCTGGTGCTGGGGGCTGCAGCTGAAGCGGTCTGGGGCGACTTCACTTGTAACACCCTACAGCCTGGATGTGAGAATGTCTGCTATGACAAGGCCTTCCCCATCTCGCACATCCGCTTCTGGGTGCTGCAGATCATCTTCGTGTCAACGCCAACTCTCATCTACCTGGGCCACGTGCTGCACATCGTCCGCATGGAGGAAAAGCGGAAAGAAAAGGAGGAGGAGATGTGCAAGACAAACAGATTCCAAGAGGAGAAAGAACTGCTTTATAGAAATGCTGGCGATACTGGAGGAGGAGGCAGCAAAAAGGAGAAGCCGCCAATCAGGGATGAACATGGCAAAATCCATATGAGAGGCGCATTGCTGCGTACCTATGTGTTCAACATTATTTTCAAGACCCTGTTTGAAGTGGGATTCATTTTGGGCCAGTATTTCCTCTATGGCTTCCAGCTGAGGCCCCTGTACCAGTGTGCACATTGGCCCTGCCCCCACACCATTGACTGCTTCATATCGAGGCCCACTGAAAAGACTATTTTTATTATATTTATGCTTGTGGTGGCTTGCGTGTCTCTTTTGCTAAATTTGTTAGAGATCTTTCACCTTGGATGGAAGAAAGTTAAACAGGGCATGACCAATGAGTTTGTCTCTGACCATGAGTCGCTGCGTCGTGTCAACGTTGCAGAGCCTGACTATTTGGCCTCGGCCTCCAGAACTGCCCCATCCAGCCTCAGCTACCCTCCGAACTACATAGATGTGATGGCAGGCAGCAGGGCATTCCTGCTGCCCGTGGGGCCAGCCGCCGTGCCCTCAGCCGCAGAGTTCATGATGAACAACCTCCAGCAGGAAGAGTCCCTCCAGTCCTCCCCCTCTTCCCTTTACTACATCAGCATCAGCAACAACCACAGGCTGGCCACTCAGCAGAACTGGGCCAACCTGGCCACCGAGCAGCAGACTCGGGAGATGAAGGCCACCTCCCCTTCCCCATCCTCTTCTTCTGCCACCAACAACAACAATGAGCAGCAGCAGCAGAGCGTCAGTGCCGCTCTGCTCCTTCCCACCAGCAACACCACCAGTAACACCAACATTACCAACACAACTGCCAATGCTGCCTCCAGTGGCAGCAGCCCTGGCAACGCCTCCAACGCTGGCAGCTGGGATGGGGGAAAGAGCGAGCAGGAGGAAGGGCACGTCACCACCACCACAGCGAAAATGCACGAACGTCTTGTAACGGTCAGCACAGACCCTCGGCAGCTCATTCAGGTCAGCAAGAGCAGCAGCATCTGGGCCAGGCCGAGCGATCTGGCTATCTAAATCCATTCAGCTCTTTCGTGTCCCTAAAACCCTTCTTGAATAACACCCCACTTTCCTCACCCCAAGCCCAATCACAATCACAAATGTGTAATAAGCAGGAAAAACACAAATAAAAAAAACACAAAGCAAAACACGGCAAAGAAACGAGAGACAGGAAAGCAGAAAGTCAAGAAAATGTTCAGGGCAAATGTGAAATGACTGAACCAGTAGCTGTCATTGATTTACTGCAGTCAGTGAGTTGCAGTATAGTTGAGGCAAGGTTTGCTTTTTCTTGATCAATAGTCTATATTTATGCACAAAATATGTGCACTTCTACAAAGTCAGGAGGCTCTGGTAACAGCAGTGGATGGAGTGAAGGACTATTCATTTTACATAAAAAATGGACACATCCCATAGGGGATCCTATGGTGTTTCTCTAATTTTTTTTTTGTTTTGGTGGAGCCACAAGGACTAACTATTCCAAATGTAAGTGATCACTGAAGAGCAGTGACTGAGTATTTTGGATTTTATCTGGAGGCAACTGAGACAGCTGGCACTGAAGCACAGATCACCGAATGTGTAGCCCAGCAACTTGCTCACATATCTTGGTCCACATTTTTATCTGTTTATATTGTCAACTTTGCTGCACAAACATCCACGATGTGTTCCACCACGTGTCAAGAGACCTGGAAGGTCTCAGCCTCGAGTGCTTCTGTTTTGTTGTGTTTATCTTGATTCTTAGAGACCTTTAGAAAACCAAACCTTTAATCTGAACTATCATTAGCCACAGTCCTCTGTTCCTGTTATGTCTCTGTGCTGTTTGGTTTGTCCACAGCCCAGGCACTCACTTTCAAAAAAGCTTTTTAAGTTTACATCAACAATAATCTGCTGTACTTCCTGTGAGTTCAGGCAGCAGCTCTGTGTGAAAAGTTAACAATCTGCATTGGAAATATTGCACTTGTAGAGCATAGCAACACGGCTGATTACTAATATGTCTGTAGGAGCGGTACTTTCCCATGAGTTATTGTGGAGGTTAATACGAGCAGTGCAAGAAGTGTTGTCTTCCCATTTTTCAGGGTAGTGCAGGGTTACAGTGTAGTTTGAGAGTATTCGTGCCCATATGAGTACGATATTCTATACTGTAACTTAATTTGCTTAAATCACATTCAGTGCTAACAGGGACACAAAGAAAAGATTATACAGAATGCAAAGATTAATGCTGCCCTTCCAAATCCATGTTTCTCATTCAAAATGTTTTCTACGTTTACATATTGGTAGTTGGCAAAGATTTGCACATTTAGAAACAAACTTACTCTTCTACAGTGCTCATATTGGTAGTGATGGGGGGACAGGGACAGAAAAAGAGGCCAGTCTTTAAAAATGTCTTAAACCAAATGCAGTGACTTATCACAGCAAAGGCAGTTTAAAAAAAAAAAAAAAATCATTCATCTCCAGCTCAGATGAGGATGAGGATGATTTTGAAAATTAAACACACATAAAAATATACAGTATCTGGAGAAAGACAAACAGCTGGGGTATTTTCCTGTCTGTTTACTCAGTATGTTCTCAGAGAGCTGTCGGTACTCTGGTTAGACGTCACGTCAGACGACTCCAATGCTGAGAGAGTGTTAGCTGGGTAGCTGGCCCTTCCCTAACCCTGCATACAAAGCCCTGACAGGATGTTGTGTTCAAAGCCTGTGATCCCTGTGACTCTCCGAACCCTCTCCTCTTATGCTTCTGGCTCGTCAGGGAGTAGGAACCATCTCACAATGCTCACAGCAGCAGCCTGTTTTCAATGCTGTCTTAAATGTTATTAAATACATTTTTTGTACCATTTAAAAAAGAAACTTCTTTATCCATTAAAAAAAAAAAATGAAAATAGGAAATTTTGTCTTGTAATTAATTCAAAAATTATTTTATCTAGAGTCTCACTTAGCAGGGCGAGGTCTGGTGTGGATGTAGCCTGGTATCACCACAATGCTATGCTGGGTAACATTTTTTTGTCTGGGTCTGTGTGAACAAATGAGGTGTAATGATGTGTGAAGGGTTGTTTCTTATTTTAATTATACTTTCTTGGTTTTACAGTGATATGCAAAAGTTTGGGTACCCCTGATAATTTTCACAATTTTCCTTTATAAATCATTGGTTGTTCAGATCAGCAGTGTGATTTAAATATATAGCAGATGAACACAGTGATATTTGAGAAGTGAAATGAAGTTTATATGATTTACAGAAAGCGTGCAATAATTATTTAAACAGAATTAAGCAGGTGCATAAGTTTGGGCACCCTTGTCTTCTTGATTTGAATACCTTTAGCACTAATTATTGGAACACAAAATTTGTTCTGTAAGCTCATTGGCCTTTGACCTACACACACAGGTGAATCCAATTATGAGAAAGGGTTAAGGTGGCCAATTGTCACGTCTGTCACATGACGGAATATGATCCGAATGCTCTGGTGTACCAAACATATTTGCTTTTCCAAGAATAGCTCTATAAGTTTTCCAATAGGCTACTCTTGTTAATGTTTGTATTTTAATTTTATTTATTTATACCAGGCCTGACAGGTAAAGGAAAGGGTAGGAAAAAAAGAGTGAGGAAGAGAAAGATGAAGAAAAAAAACAAAACAAAGGGGAGAAAAGAATAATCAAAGAATGATATACACACATACATACACGCATCCATATATCTATACACATGCACATACATACACACACACACACACACACACACACACACACAATCCTGCTGTTGCTTGAAAATAATGTGTGTATGTGCCTCTGTCATGGAACGTACTCCGCAACCATGTCCCACAGGTGCCAAGGGTCAGCAAGCCACAGACCCAGGCCCTGTTGTCCCCACACACACACACACACACACACACACACACACACACACGCACACACGCACACACACACACACACACACGCACACGCAAGAGAGAAGAGTGGAACCACTTCATGTTCATTCATGATATTTCATAAACAGTGAAAAAAGTATGGGAGGAATGCTTGTGTACAACTAGATGAAATTGTGTGCATCCAGTGAACAGGAAGATTTTATTTATTTTGTTTTCTTAAATGAACAAATAAGACAAACTGTTTTTAATCAGATTGACTCAGTGCAGCTCCTTTTCTCATTAGTCATGGCCAAAATGCAGTGTGGTTGCGGACCGTGGTGGAAATCGCTATTTACTTTTACGTGTTTATGTTTTATTCCATCTAAAAAAATAACCGAAATAAAAATCCGCTTGAAACGCACACACCGCCAGGCCGACGTGCAGAACCCGTTGTAATTGAGAAGCATTGTTTGCAGAAGTACTGTTGACACTTTGAGATCGAAAAAGTGGAGTGGCGGCCGTGGTAACAGGCAGACATTATTGTTTCCAGAATCACCCTGTTGACACTCTGAAGACTAAAGCAGACTGAATGCAAAGAAAAAACTGGAGCCGTTCCCCTGAATGCTCCCAGCGGGATGCCGCTGAGAGCCACCGATCATGAAAGGCCAGAGAGGCTCTCCAAAGACTCCCCTCCCCTCAATCCAGGGGTTGCAGGTACCCCCCTCCCCTTCAACATCAAACCATTTGGCTGATAAACGCCCCCCCCCCCCCCCCCGGGCTGCACCAGACAATCTGTATGATCTTCCAAAAATGATGACACCTTAACCGGAGATAAGGCCAGATGTGTGTCATAAACGCCCCCCCTCCCTTGCCTCATCCGCACCCCCGGATCTCAGCGGGGGTTTTCAGGAGCCTTTCAGACAGATACCAAGCAGGTGTGATCGCCCCCCTCGCTGCCCCTCCTGACCTGAATTAGCGCTGAGGATCGGAAGTTTCACTGGAGACGGTCGGAAGCTGACTGACCCCACCAGAGACCTCAGACCTCTGCGGGCGAAGCCCCGCCTCGGGAGACCTGGGCTCACGGGCCTGTCAGGTGTGCGTATTCCCCCGGGGGGCGAAAAGAGCGAATCAGCGGCCGGTCACATGGAATGAGCCGAGAGCCAATCAGTGCGATGTCCTACCGATAAATTAAGAGGTTTGTGTGCTTAATCATCACTGAAAATCTAAAAAAACAATCCAGGTTTCAAAACAACCTTGTCTATCAGCCGTGTCCATGGAGACTGTGATGTCTCATGAGCTTGCAGCTGTCCCACCTTCTTTGTTTTATGATGATGTCATCATGAAGAAGATGACACAAGCTGACATTGCCAAGAAACTGGAGTCTGTCACTGAAGAGAGACAGCAGCTTCATAATGTTGATGAACCATCAGCATATATCATCGATGGCATGGCTCTTCTACAGAGTCTCCGTGATTCGTTCAAACATTCAATGATCTCAGAGAATGTGTTTGGGACAAGATCACAATGTTAATGAGAGAGGAAGCAGCGAGCTGTGTTGTTCTAGTGTTTGATATATATGACCATCGACACTCAGTCAAAGATCTTGAAAGGCAAAGAAGAGGCACTGTCCAAACCAGCAGGCCAACACATGTTGATGTAATGGAAACATACCTAATTGAACATTCCCATAGTTAGCATATGCAGAATTGTTTGCTTGTACCTTATGTTTTGCAGAGATCAGCTTAAAGCATAGGTTAACCAAACACATATGTCAAATCAAATCAAATCAAATCAAGGTTTATTTGTCACATACCTGGTCATACACAGTACAACTGGCAGTGAAATGCTTTTTGTGACTGCTCCGCCACACTGATTACAAAACTACAGAATAGTTAAAAAATATATTATACAGAAATAGAATGTATTTAAAAAGTATAAGTATATAAACATTAGAAAAATTAACAATATAATTAAAAAGAACAAATTAAAAAGAACAAATTAGGCAAATTAACAAATTAAATTAAGTAAACCTTATAATTAAAAAGAACTAATTAAATTTAGTAAACAAAATTAACAATATAATTACAAGGGGGAATTTAGAGTGAACCAGTGCGTAAAGTGACAGCAGTGCAGATGCTACATAATTCTATTCATTCTAAATATCATTCTAACTGAACTGTTGCCTTCAGCAAACATTGAGCAGGCTATGAATGATGTATTCTTACCTCTGATGAGTGAAGATGGGGATGCATCTGTTAAATACGCCCATCTAGGAATGATAGAACACTATTGGTCTGGAAGACACATGTAACATAATCGTTGCATTTTTGTTCTTGTCATCCGTGTGTTTGAAATAAAAACGTGTGTTATTCCATACAGACTGTTCATTTTACCCAGCACTCATCATGGAAAACGCACTGCGCAAAATATACCATAACCAGGCTCACCCTGTGGGGCTGGCTAGTGTGAGTAAATTATACAATGGTGGTGTTGAGTTGCTCGATAAACCACCAACATTCACTGAGGTGAAACAATATTTAATGACAGATGATACATATACTCTCCACAAACCTGCTAGAATAAACTTTCGCAGAAACAGAGTATTGGTGAACGGGATAGACAAGCTATTTCAGGCTGACTTGGTTGACATGCGCGAATATGCACGTGACAACGACAATGTGAATTATTTGCTAACCTGTATAGATGTATTTTCAAAGTATGCGTGGGTTAGGTGCGTTAAAACAAAGTCCGGACGCGCAGTAGCTGATGCTTTTGAGGATATTTTGGCTGAAGGACGCATCCCTCTTAAACTTCAAACAGACAAAGGAACCGAATTCTATAACGCACATTTTCAAAAAGTGTTAGACAAATATAATATAACACACTTCTCAACACATACTGAAATCAAGGCAGGTGTCATCGAACGTTTTAACAGAAGTCTGAAAACACGAATGTGGAAATATTTGACATCTGCAAACTCTAGAAGATATATAAACGTCATACAGGATTTTGTACAGGCATATAATGGATCATATCATAGATCTATTAAAATGACACCAAAAGAAGTGAACGCAGAGAATGAGGAATTAGTGTTTAAAACATTGTACAAATCGAAGCCTGATGAGGTGAATGGATTTAAATTTAAAGTGGGGGACAAGGTAAGAATTTCAAAACTGAGAGGTAAATTTAGAAAAGGCTATGAACAGACTTATACGGACGAGTTGTTTACCATAAAACAGCGACTGGGGAGAAGATCACCACATGTGTATATATTAAACGATCTTAGTGGGCAAGAGATTGAGGGAACATTTTATGAACAGGAAATACAACATGTTATTATCGATAAGAATAAAATCTTTAAAATTGAAAAAATACTAGCTAGAAAAAAAGTGGGCAGGAAAAACATGGTTCTGGTGAAATGGCTAGGTTGGCCGTCTCATTTTAATTCCTGGATACCTGAAAAAAGCATATTAAATGTGAAATAAAAACACGTACCACAGACTACAACACATCACTCTTATTTAAGATTGTGAAGACGAAAGATGGAGAAAAAGAACGGGTTTTATGTTACGCTACCATCAAATGCCTCACACCACGTTTATCCAAATAATAAGATATGGAGTTTCAGAACTAAACTGGCTAAACCTATCATTCTGAATGAGCCGTATGAAGTTGGTATTATCGAATTTCAATACCCTAGAATCTGGAACACCTTTTCAAAAGCTGACTCTATAGTAGCTGTGTATGTCCCTAAAAGAAAATCAAATGTCTATGTGCACCTTCCCGTGGGATATTATGATTCAATAGCACAAATAATAAAAGAGTTTTATTCTGAATACCTTAAGCTGACACAATCCACGGACTTCAGCATTTATCACAACCTGATTACAAATAGAATACATGCAGTAGCACAGGAAGGAGTTACTTTAATGTTTAAAGGTCGGCTAGCCAAAATACTGGGTTTTAATCCTGGAGAAGCTTTTACACTCTCTAAGACATCCAAATCCGCCCCTCATCCAGCCGACATTCACGGGGGAAGATACAATATTTTTATATACAGCAATATTGTAGATTACCAGCTGGTAGGCGACTCCCATGTACCCCTCCTCAGATGTATAAATGTAGCGAACGAAGACCGCTCCATACCCGTTCTCACATTTGACAGAACGCATTACACTTCGGCGTGCAAATCTGTTATAGACGATATTGAAATATCTTTGAAAGACGACCAGAATCAGTTCATTCCCTTTATCTACGGCAAAGTAATTGTAAAATTACACTTCAGACCGGCGAGACATTATTTTTAAAAAATAAATTAAAAAAAATGTTACGCACACCATACATTCGCGACGAGACCAAATATCTCAACTACTATATCAACCAGGCTGGTGGAGATATGCCCGGATTCATAGGAAGCAGTGTACAATACGGTAATGGTTTAGGAGGAATCTTTCGCACATTATTCAGGTTTGCTGCTCCGCTGTTAAAAAGGGGGTTTAATATTGCCAAGCCTCATCTGAAATCGGCCGCCACGGGGATCGTATCAGATGTGGTTTCAAACATCGCAAGACGTGTGTATCATGTCCTGGGCTGTTTGCCCAGCGTATTGTGTTAATAGTTTATTTCCTGAGTTTGTCCTCCCAGTATGTTTGATGTCTTGTTCCCAGTGTTGTGACTCGTCTGCGTGTTCCTTGGTTTATCACTTCCTGTTTTAGTTTGCCAGTGTGATTCCCCTGTGCTTTGTGTCTAGTTTTGCTTCCCCCTGTGTTATTATTTTCATTTGCCTCACCTGCTGTGCCCTGTTTCCTCTTGCCCTGATTACCCTTTGTGTATTTAAGCCCTCAGTTTTCATTTGTTCTTTGTCGCGTCGTTGACGTTATTGTGCCTGCGTGTTCCTGTGTTCCCCGTGTCTTCCCTTCGTCTCCCTTCCAAGGGTTTTGTATTTGGTTTTCCCCGTCTAAATAAATACCTTTAAGTTATGCCATTCTCTGGAGTCCCTCGTGTGTGCCCTTCCTCGCCCGTTTCCTCCCCGGCCATGACAGTGTGGGGTCTGAAAAACAAGAGGGAAATGATTAATGGTTTACACATCTAAACCGTCAAGATCCCCTCCCACTTCACACAGACGTCACACCAAATCGTCTAAGAAACGCAAAACACGCTCCTCCTCCTCCTCCAAAAAAAGAAGAAAAGCTGTCAAAACAAGAAGAAGCACCACTTCAAATTTGGCATTTAAAGGGAGAGGAACAGTGAAAGACATATTCTAAGATTAGATAATCATGTCTCTCATCCATACACAATCAGCTGATTGCTTGAAGTCTGAGTTGGATATTTTTACAGTACCGTTTACACAAACGTCAATTGAAAAATGTACATTTATTGAAATTCCTCCCCTGTCAGCAGTGACAGACAGTGGGCCTCTTGAGTTTTTTATTTCATCAAGCGGTGAAGATTATCTGGATTTGAATGACTCTTATATATTTATAAGAGTCAAAATGACAAATGCTGATGGCACGCAGATGGATAATGCTGCCGATGTAGGATTTATAAATTACCCAGGATGCACGCTCTTCTCTCAACTAGACATAACGCTGGGAGATCGCCTAATAACACAGTCCTCAAACACCTATCCGTATAGAGGGATAATTGAGTGTTTAATTAATTACAGCAAGGATACATTGGACACACAGTATAGTACCGGGTTGTTCTGTAAAGACACGGCGTCACATATGAATGTTACGTCCATAGTGGGTGATAATCAAGGTCTGGTTGTTAGAGGGAGACACACTGGAAACAGCAGAATTGTGGAATTAATAGCACCAATTCACGCGGATATGTTTTTTCAAGATAAACTCTTGTTGAACGGTGTTGATCTGTCTCTAAAGTTTACCAGGTCTAAACATGAATTTTGCCTCATGACGGGTCAGAATGCACAGTACAAAGTTAAGATTATCTCAGCAAGTTTGTTTGTCAAAAAAGTAACAGTTTCCCCAACAATCAGACTGGCACACAGCAAAGTGCTGCTGCACGCAAACGCTAAATACCCTATAGACAGGGTTACGTTAAAAACATTCTCCATTCCGGCAGCAACGCGTCTCAACACACAGGACAATTTATTCCTAGGAGCCATACCGCAATTTATCATTGTAGGATTTATTGATAATGAGGCATACACAGGTAGCTATGCACGGAACCCATTTAATTTTGAAAACTGTGCTATAGAGTTTATGTGTCTGTATGCTGAAGGACATTCATACCCAGCCAAACCATTTCAGCCCCACTTTCAGAGAGGTCAGTACCTCAGAGAGTATTATCAATTAATTCAAACCACAGGCCGGCATCTAAAGGACAGACCTCTGGCTATATCAAGAGAGGATTTTGGATCCGGATACACACTGTTTTGTTTCAACTTGGAAGCTGACGAAGGACATTCTGGGAATGTGTCCCTGATTAAAACAGGCAATGTGCACCTGGAAACCAGATTCAGAAATCCTCTGCCGCGTACTATGAACCTTATTTGTTATGCTGTTTTCGACTCAATAATTGAAATATCAAACATGAGACAAGTACTTTTGGACTACTACTAAAGTAAACATGAATACTGTGGAATTAACCTCAGTCGTTAAAAGAATAATTATTAATGGGACCTATTTTCTAGGAGTATTTGCATGCAATCAGCTACCTAAAAAGACAATATCGACATTTCCCTGCATGGGAATTGTAAACACAGATCCATCATCCTTGCCTGGAAATCACTGGCTGGCTTTTTATATCACAAGAGATAGAAGAGGTTTATTTTTTGACAGTTTTGGTAACTCACCAGACAAATTCCCACACGAGATAATAGACTTTCTAATGAAAAACTGTGATAATATTATGTCTTCTGGAAGACAAGTTCAGAGCTTCTTTACCACAACTTGTGGACATCATTGTGTGTTTTTTTTGTATCACATGCAAAAAGGTGTAGCCTATAATCAGTTGTTTAACATGTATACTTCTAACCTTGTCTGTAATGATGCTATGGTATGTCTCTTTGTTAACAAAATACAACCAGTTTCTAAGTGTTTAGGATATAGCTTTGATTGTGTACAACGTTAATGTTATGTAAAACAAGACAATAAAAGACGATGAAAACCACAGATTGATTTGTTTCATTTATTTTCAGAAAAAAAATATAAAAAACAGTGTTATCAAGCAAAATATACAGACATGTAGAATATTAAAAACTAACAATAAAAGAGAAAAAAATATATAAAAACAGGTTTATCATGCAATATATACAGACATGTAGAATATTAATTAAAAACATTAACAATAAAAGAGAAAAAAAATCAAATTAATGAGAAAAAATCAAATTAATGAGAAAAAAAATGAAAAATCCTTCCCAGTTACCAACAGGCCTTCTCATCTTTTTAACCGTACTGATGGGTGCCTGATCACTCTGCGTCCGTTTTCTACCAAACTGCAGATCACATTTAAACAAGCCAATACTCCTGCGCACGTGTGTGTTAGGAAAGACAGAAGATGGTACGTTTAACCCTGCGAGTGTTTTTAAAAATACAATCCATCCGGCTGGTCTTGAATCATCAGAAACATTATGTACCGCAGTGACACTTTTAATTAAGTCATAAAGATGTGATCCTCTGACAGTTTGATTATCAAGAATAATTTCCCCACGTTCGTTCCATGATACATCTGGCGTACGCATCAGAGCAGATAGGATAAGCTCTGCTTTTCTCCTGCTCTTTTTGGGCATGTATGTCAAAACATCATTAGCAATTACATCGTCACTCATCTGCTGATGCTGTTCCTGCTGCTGATACATGTGTAAAGCTGATTCGTCAGGGAAACACAGTGTCAACACATTCTTTTCATTCTGGCCTTGTTTCACAAGCGATAAATATCTTTGAAGAACAACAGAATACTTTTTAGCTTTTTCATATTCATTCATATCAGGTATTTGCAACACTTCAGACATAGCTTTGTCCAACTCATTTTGCACAGATTGCCTGATGGAAGAAGTATTTTGCTGTTGCTGCTGCTGCTTTTAAAAACTCCATCTGGTGCTGGGGAACCAGATACATTTTCTGAGTGTGCTCCATATCATCTATTAGCTATGAGACTGGTAGTGAATGGTATTGCAGCCCCTAATAAAGGGATGAGAAATCCTCCAGATTGGTTGATGCTTCTTTTCTTACTATTTATTTTGACTTTCTTGTCAGCAATTAGTCTGATTATAGTCTTTTTCTTTTTTAGTTGTTTGTACTGATGATCACTGAGAGGTATGTTACCTTTCATACATTAAGAGCTATTTCACACAAAGCGTTGATAAAATCTAAGCTAGCATTCTTAATAATTACACGCTGTACAGTCGGAGGGGATTTGTGCAACAATTCCAACAGAGATAAATTTCTACGTATGCGACTCGACATTTTTTTTTTTCACTTCTTCAACCTCTTTTTAGGAATATAAACAGCTGTGCAGTCAGGTAGCAAACCACTTCTGAGTCTTAAATGGTCGGGGGTCTTGCCTTTGTAATTGATGAGCATGAACCCAAAAGGCGTGGCGGTGGCGTCGTTAAAAGCTTCTAAAAAATATTTGATGTTACCGGTAAACATTTGTCTACCTAAAACTGAGATCTGACATTTATCCCTAGGATTGTTGAACAAAATTAAATAATTTGTGTTCAGAGAAATAGTTCTGCTGGATTTTCCCTGAATAAACAAGTTCTGAACTAAATAGATGCAACTCAAATTCCTGTGATGGACATATTTGGTGAACACGTTTTGTACTTCCAAGTTATTGGCAGCGTCATTCATTAAATCATCTATAATAAGTAAATTGTTCTTGTCAGGAGGTAGCAGGGCGTCGTCACACAAGGAATCAGGGAGGCCGTTCACAAAATTAATACTCCTGATCTGAAGAAGTTGATCATATATGGGTTGCCAGCAGGAGTAAATGTAAACAATATTATCAATATTATGGGATATGATTGCTGATGCGTTTTCAATAATGGTCTTGACCGTATGTGTTTTACCACAACAGCTCGGCCCGCTAATCACCATGCTAAATGGATGTTGTAAGCGGGTATCAAAGCATAAAGCAGGTTTAATATCCATACGGTAATGTGGTGTAGTCGCTAAGGACTCTCCGCTTATTATACACCACACGCACCTTTTTAACAGTGACATCATTCTTCAGATGGAAGCCCTTTTTGTCTCTTTTGATGGTGTCAGAGACAGCAGTCACGTGTGCGTCTGTGTTCTGGTTTGCCACAAATGATCTGACTAAGCCTTTCAACGCATCATGCGTGACGATTTTAGAGTTTACGGCGTTCAGTGTTACACCTTTGCACTTTACCATGGTTTTGCCTTGATTCGTGCGATAGCCATAACACTTTGGACCCCCAGAAACAAACTCGACGATGTATTTGTCATCACCGTGCTTACCGGTGGAGAGTTCACTTGTGAGGTCGCCGAGAAATGGTCCCAGCGGGGGATTCCATTCACCCTCTCTTGATGTGAAAATGACAGAATCAGTGTCACAGTAGAGCACCGGAGAGTGTCAGCTTGGCTGGGTCTGCCACACTGCTATCCCCGGTGTTGCTAAATATAACTAGTAAATGGACCGGTTCTTTTCTAGTTGAGCACTCACGCTTTATACGAGCGTTCTGTAGGCCAACCAACCTAGTTTGTTTGACAGGCACGGGAACCAGTGAAGCTCATGGGTTTCATTTTAGCCGTAATGTATCATGTGACCGAGATGAGCGTCGTGACCCGCGTAGAGAGTGAGTCATGGACGGATGTACTGGAGAGAATCCGCCCATTTTTCAAAATAAAACATCGTTCAGCCTGTTACAGGCAGAGCCTTCCCCTTTGGGATTGCAGCCTTGTAGGGGATGTATTCCAAGTGGGAGGTGCCATGTGGTAGGCTAAGAGGGACCGCCCATGTGTTAGTGGTCCTCCGCGCCGCCCGGTGTTGTGTGTTGCGGGCTAGCGCAGGAGAGGGGAAGAAAGAGGGTGTTCGTGGCGGATGAAAAGAAATAAAGTTTTGTTGCTGAAATCGTGGGACTTGCTGTCTTTCTACGCCTGGCGGAAGCTGACCCGCTGTGAAGAAGCAGGCTTGTTACCCACTACGAGCCGAGTAAAGAATACGCCAGAGGTCTCCTTACCACGGTTGGGAGCCGCGATCTGGTCGGGTAACACTGGGGGCTCTTGTCCGGGATTAAGCTCCGCAAAGGACGGTGAGAGAGAATGCTCCGAACGAGAGAGAAAATGGCAGCACGCGAGGATGCCGAGAGCAACACCAAGGTAATGCACCTTAGCAGGAGCACTAACCCATTTTTGCTGGAGCACACGGAGACTGCTAAAGTTAATATGGACTCGCCTGATAAAGTGTATGCTAAACAATATAGTAGCAACCCTTTCGTCACAGGCATGGAGCTAACATTAGCCGCTAATGAAGAAGCCGCTGATATGTTACAGAGTGAGGCTGCATGGCATCTCACCCCGCCACCCTCCACGCACACCAACCCCTTCTTAACACCAGAGGCGTCACAGAAGGCAGTTTGTGGCGATTTCAATTACCGCCATTATCCAAACTGTGACAGCTCTATAAACATGGCATCCACACCAGTTAAAGCTGCACCCTGTGGCACAGATCAGCATCCTACTAAGTTCATTACACCCACTGTATGTGACCAGCCAGCCATTTCGCTCACTGCTATGAACCGTAACCGTTGCGCTCCTGTATAAGCCCAGTTTACTGAGCCCGCTGATCCATGTATCGTGCCATGCACACCCCAGCCTGTACAACTCAGCCCTAAAATGCTGGCTCAGGATTGCTGCTCCTCCACGCCTCACGTAGCAGCAGCGCCAGCTGGGGAGCTTGGATTCTATGAACATGGCCAACATAGCGCAAAGCAAGTCAGGCCAGTGCCACGCTACTGTCATTCTAGTGCGGCGCACGATAGTGACTCTGTAGACAGTAGTGATGATGAACATTACAGAGGCAAAGAAAAAATTCCTGTACTGCAGCCAGGTCACTTTGATGGATCAGGTTCATGGAAAGATTTTCTTTATCAGTTTGAGAATTGTGCAAAGGCTAACCGCTGGACAGAGAGGACTATGGCTGTCCAACTCAGATTCAGCTTGAGGGGCGTGGCTGGCGCCATAATCCACAAAAACCCCAAATCTGCTCGTTGGAGCTATAGGAGGATTTTGGAGGAGGTGGAGGTTGCGTATGGGCCATGTTCAGAACATGCAGCAGCCATCGGCATCGAGTTAAGACAGAGACTCAGGAAACCCGGTGAAGCTTTGCACATCCTCGGAGATGACATTTACGAAAAAGTTTCTATTGTGTATGCAGATCGATCCGAGAGGGAGCAGGATCGTATTGGTGTGGAAATTTTTATCAATGCTGTGGCAGACGCTGAAATGGTCCAGAAATTACTGGAGGAACAGCCACGCACCCTGGCGAAAGCATATGGAATTGCCCACCAATTCGAGACAACCAGGAGGGCCGCCAGGGCAGTCACGCAGCTGATGCGGCCAGGCACTAGGGGCTCAGCAACACAAGGGGTCCGGGCAGCTACGGTACGGGAGACTGTGCACATGCTAAAATATAAACCATCAGAGAGAGCACACAGACCCCAGCAGCATGGGCAGCAAAATCCAAGCATGCATGACAAATTGAACAGGAGAGAAGCTGTCTGTCACAACTGCTCGGGCATAGGACACCTATGGAGGAACTGCCCCTCCCCTCGTCCTCGTGCACAAAAGCCACTAAAGGCCAGCAGGGACCAAGCCTCTGACCCAGGCGCTGTGGTCATTTGCAACAAAAATCGCAGAGATGTGATGTGTGTTGAGATACTAGTGTATGGGCTGGGACTATGTGGTTTGCTGGACTCTGATGCACGGAGGAATGTGTTGCCCCTCCACCATTTTGACACCATTCCCATAGACTCCAGGCCCCAGATAGAGCCATCCATTGCGCAGGTCCTACAAGGCATCACCCAGAGGGTTTGGCTGTCCTTGGAGAGGTTGTCCTGCCGGTGCATGTCGGTAGCAGGGTCACGGATGTGAACTTCATCCTGGCTGATATGGCTGAGAGCACCGAAGTTATTCTGGGGCACCCTTTCCTGCAAGAAGCAGGCGCCTGTCTAGACTATGGCCGCAGCGAGGTAACCCTCTTTGACGAAAAGGTACCCCTCTTTAAATCATACTACCGACCCCAAGTACATGTTGTCAGAGTGGCACGCACCACAGTGTTGGAGCCTGGCTGCGAATATGTAGTCCCAGGGTTCTCCCATGGCATCACTCATGGGGACCTGATGTTGAGCCCCACTAAGGGCTTCATGGAGAAGCACCAGGTACTGGTGGCCCACGCAGTTGTGCAGCCTCGGAAACCCTCCAGCATCCCTATCCAAGTCTTCAACCCTGGGGCTGCGCCTGTTACCTTATGAAGGGGTGCTGTGGCTGGGGTCCTCCAGCCGGCACGAGTCTTGGAAGGGATGGAGCCTCATCTGCCCAGTCCCCCAGCAGCCTCTAAGTGCAGTAGCCCTAACCCTGCCTCTGTGCCAGGCCATCTGCAGGCCCTATATGCCGATAGCTGCTCCAGCTTGACGCGGGATGCCTGCCACAGGTTGGCTGGCCTTCTGCAGTCCTACGGGGATGTCTTCTCAACCGGCCTGAATGACCTCGGCCGCACCAACATTGTTCAGCACGACATCCTGATCACACCGGGGCCACCGGTGAAACACCCACCGCGCAGGATGGCAGGGGACAAACAGACAGCAGCTGACCAGCAGGTACAGCAGAGTCTGGAGACTGGGTTAGCTCAGCCTAGCAACAGCAGTTGGGCTGCACCAATTGTGATGGTGAAAAAGAAGGACCAGAGTCCACGGCTGTGTGTGGATTATCGGCCCCTAAATGAGCGCACCATCAAAGACGCTTACCCCCTGCCACGCATCCAGGACACCCTGGATACGCTGTCCACAGCCAAGTACTTCAGTACAACTGGACCTGACATCCGGGTACTGGCAAGTAGAACTGACCCCTAGAGCCCGCAAAGCAGCTGCCTTTTGTACCCGAAAGGGGCTATTCGAGTGGAACGTGATGCCCTTTGGGCTATGCAATGCGCCGGCCACGTTCCAGAGATTAATGGATTGAGTCCTGGTTGGGCTGCAGTGTGAAACGTGCTTGGTATACCTCGATGACATTATTGTCTTGGGGCAGGATAGCAACCAGATGTTGGAGCGGCTTGAACAGGTCTTTGCTAGACTACGCAAAGCCAACCTAAAGCTAAAACCTTCAAAGTGCTGCCTTTTCCGAGAGCAAGTCGCCTACTTGGGGCATGCCATCTCTGCCGGGGGCATTGCTACTGACCCCCAGAAGGTTCAGCAAGTGATCAAATGGCCTGCACCTCGGAATGTCACAGAGGTGCGACAGTTTGTTGGCTTGGCTTCCTACTACCGCCGCTTTGTGGAGGACTTCGCCAAAATAGCCAAGCCACTCCATGAACTCACTAAGAAGTATGCACGCTTCAAATGGACTGCTGAGTGCCAGGAAGCGTTTGAGGAATTGAAAAGGCGTCTTACAGTAGCACCCATTTTGGGCTACCCCTTGGACCAGGGCGAGTTTCTCCTCGATAGGGATGCCAGCGACTGTGGGATCAGCGCAGTCCTCTCCCAAGTACAGGGAGGCGAGGAGAGGGTCCTGGCTTATGGGAGCAGGCGGCTGTCGGCCACCGAACAGAACTACTGCACAACCAGACGAGAGTTCACGTCCCATTTCAGACAGTATTTGTTGGGCAGGCCCTTCACTGTTCGCACTGACCATAGCAGCCTCCGCTGGTTAACCAGGCTAAGGGAGCCAGAGGGCCAGCTTGCCCGCTGGTTAGAGAAGCTGGCAGAGTACGACTTCAAAGTGCTGCATCGACCTGGAAAAAGCCACCAAAATGCTGATGCACTTTCCAGGAGGCCATGCCGTACCTCGTGCCCCTGCATGGCCCCAGATCCCAAATTCAACAGTAGCCAGTTCCAGCATAAAGGTGTGCAGTGGAACCTAATGGACCCCCCTACCCTCATTAACCCCCCCCCCCCCCCCCCAGGGCACCCTCGAGTGGGGGTAGTGGACCCTCAGGTCAGCAGTAGCGATGGTTCTGTAGGTCACCCAAGCATCCACCGGTTGAGTGAGTTGCCCCACTCAAAACCATTCAGTGGGTGGACCCCAGAACAGCTTGCGGCTGCCCAAAGGGCTGATGCAGACATAGCCCCTGTGGTGGAATGGATGGAAAGGGGGGGGGGGGGGGGGGGGGTCGGCCAACCTGGGCTGACGTAGCTGCTTGTGGACCTGCCACTAAAGCCTACTGGGCACAGTGGAAAAGACTGTATCTCAAAGATGGAGTGTTGGCGAGGAAGTTCCATTGCACTGAAGGCAAAGTATTCTATCCCCAGATCTTACTGCCTCGGGCCTATCGCCGCTCAGTGATGCAACAGATGCACGATGGCCCAGTGGGTGGTCACTTCGGGGCGGAGAGAACTCTAGCGCGCTTGAAAAACAGATACTACTGGTATAACATGAGGGATGATGTGGCACTATGGTGCCGCACTTGCACCAGCTGTGCCGCAAAGGCACGACCACTGAAAACCCCACATGCAGCAATGGGCACAGTGCGTGTTGGCGCCCCCATGGAGAGAATTGGAGTTGACCTAATGGGGCCATTAAATGAGACAGAGAGACATAACTGTTTCATACTGGTGGTGCAGGACTATTTCAGCAAGTGGGTGGAGGCCTATGCAGTTCCTAACGAACAAGCATCCACGGCTGCCATTGTACCCCGAACCAGGAAGCCTGGTTATCGTCCAGTCTCAGCCGAGAGTCAGCGATCTTGGTGAGTTCAGGGATGGCGGGAGAGCTGTATCCCAGCACGAACCCAAAGCTCACGGGACCCAGAACAGAGGCAAATGTCGCAAGGTACAACTTCCGATTCTTCACCTTGCTGTGGAGAGAAAGAGGAACACAGAGGTAAAGGTCAAGTGTCACGTATGATAAAAGGACGTTCAGCAGCCTCATTAATGTACCTCAGTTACAGAACAGAAAATAATCTCTATATTTTTAGCAACCCACACGAGCATTTTTTCCAACAGCTGTTCAGTCAGAAGGACTGTAGTCAAAAGAATACTGATTTTTATTAATACTGGGAGAGCAGCAGCAGCAAGAATCCAGCACAGAACAGAGCGAGCATCACTAAAAGCAGACATTACACCGATGAAGTCAGACTGCACATGAAGAGGCAGAGCTGGGGTTGTGTTGGGTTGTTAAATGGTTTGCAGATGCACAGAAAATGGCTTAAATAGCACAAGAGTCCAACTGGATCTGAGAAAGGGTTCAGCTGAGCCATCAGAAAGGTGCTGTAGAAATAAAGTTTATCATCATTATTATAATTTTATATAACTTATTACTGAGATGAATTGATTTTTGATGGTAGCTTGACCGTGTGGCCTGACTGAAGTAACACTTTGCTCAAGTTAATAACTTACAGTTAAGTAAGTCCCACGTTGACCGAAATTCATCATACTGCAGTTTATCTTTAATTATTAAATTTTATAATAATTTTTCATGTAATTTACCTGGCTCTGGAACAGTGAAGAAATAAATGGGAACATCAGAAATGTGTTTAAAGTGTGTGCAGTGTTCAAAAAGTGTGAATCAGATGTGTTCCTGAGTTTCAGCTCTTTAAATATGCGAACTTTCTCAACATAACCAACAGGAAGTGTTTTATTGAGGTATTCAGCCGCAGGTCACTAGAGGAGTTTCAGTGCTCCCTCGCTCTGATTCTCTGTAAGTTTAAACAGTACATGTTTAAAGGCTAAATTACAGCATGGAGCCCAGCTCTAACAAACTGGCAGATCTAACACTGCCTGTGAAGCTGGATTTAAGAAACAAGTGTTTAAAGCTTTTAGAGCATGCGTAGCGCCATCTTGTTCCAGTACAGAACGTGATTCACTCGGTTGGTGCTAACAGATTTACATTAGTTTATATCAGCTAACTAGTTACAGAACTGATAACTCAGGGGGTCACTTTGTGCTGCCCAGGCTGCAGCAATGATGTGCTCCATGGTGTAAATTAACCTTAATACATGTAGTGTTTCATGTGCACTTTAACAGAGGGATGAACTCCATTCTTCCAAAGCTAATGATTCACCTCATTTTCATCCTCATCAAACCATTCAATGAACCCTCGTGCCATATGGCTGGGGACACGGTCATCCTGGAAGAGACCTCGCCAAACAAGACAGATAAAGGTGATCACTCAGAAATGCTTTGTGTTGACCTGCAGTGAAGCTTCTTCTTTTCTAGCATAACAGATCCCCTCAATGCAGAGGTGAAGGGGTCAGTGTTTTCCTTTAATTTGTCACACATCTGCGTAGTTCCTCTTGTAGCCACTGGCTTCCATCTAAGTCAACAGACAACAGCTGTAATGTGTTACCAGGCAAACTCCAGATTCTGTTCTGTGGCCCTTTCAGGTTCCACATAAGCAGTGGCCAGATTCCCCGGGGCCAGTAAAAAAGTATGATGGGCATGCTGAGTGGCCCGAGCAGTGCGCAAACTGCCTTTTGGATAGTTTAAATGTGAAAAAACGCCATCTTTGAGCGTCTCCCTTCAATTGCCAGTTTGTTTTATAGGACAGCACATCTGGATTACGAATCTGAAGATTATGCCATAATCTCTAAATTTGACAGATTTCTTGTAATGTTTGCAGCCTAATGCCTCTCTCTGCCACATGCGAAGGTCAGTCCATCTCTGTCTTTATTTTAAAGCTTTAGTTGCTGAATAATTTCCCGATATAAACATATAAATACTAATAAATTACGCTATATTCTTATAAACTAAGCTAGCAATCATTAAAGTAATGAAAGTAGCTTTTGCAGGACAACGAGGGGACGGTAAAAGACTGATCTACTGGCCTTGTGGCCAAATGCGGAATATTATCTGCACGGTATATTTAGCCTACTTGAGCTATGGAACACTTAAATCCTCGAAATGGTGCTTTGTATTGGAGCTGCACTGACCTTTGATAAGCATCCTGCTCGGACACGAGTCCTGTTGGATCTCCACCCTCGGCATCCATCTGTCTTCTCCTCTCGTCCTGGATAGCCATACCGACGGAAGCAGTGCTAATGTTTCCTGGGATTCACCTCTGTTCACCTGTTACAGAGGTCACATGTATATGCCACTGACTTCCGTTTTAGCACTTCCGCATCATTTGGCCACATTGATCACTTCCGGTGCGCAGGTAACAGTAGTGATGAGAAAATGAAGCTGTTGTGAAGCACTGAACCACTTGAGCCAAATGGTTCGTAAATAGGTTCATTACTCGAAGCTTCAATTATAGCGCCCTCTCCTGGAAAGTGCAATGCTTTCAGTTATACACCTGCACGCACAGGCTCACACACCTCAGTGATCTGAAGCATCTTTGCATTGTTTGAGGCGCACACGTTATGACCAAATATCATGATATCGGGTTCTATATACAAATAAAGATGGATGCATATGTGCCTGTTGTGTTATCGAGCAGAGTGCTGGGAAAACATGGCAATAACCAGGTGTACTTGTGTAACTACCGCTTTTGCGTTAATCTTGATCTGACAGCGTCCGTCATCACGTTGAAAGGACGAGCCAGCAAAGGTTGTCTTTAATTCATAACTCAGCAGTAACTGTTGGTCATAACAGTTACTTTTTAAAGGAGTAATCAGTCACTACCTTTTCAAGGTAACTATGCTGACTCAGCCCATTTTTCAAAATAAAACGTCGTTCAGCCTAGTAACAAATAAAACAGAAATAATGTAAGATATTGTTTCAGTGCAGCCCGGGAACAAATAACCTACGGACCGGTACCAGGGGACCTCTGATTTAAATTACACGAGAAATGGTGGTCTTAATCGGAGGGGAAAGCGACATTTAAAAAAGTAACTTCAAGGGCCAGGTTTTGATATCAATACACGGCCAGAAGCTTGGGGGGTGGGTACTGAGAAGTAACGCCGTGGACGGTCCGTTTGAGGAGTTCCGGTAAGATAAAAACACTGTAAAATGACCCTTTGAGCTTTAAAGCTAGCTCCTGCGGCAGGTTTCAGGTGGGGTCTTAAATGATTCTTTAAAGTATATGCCAAGTTTCCCCTGCAGCCCTTATTCCCACGAAAATAATTGGATTCGAGTGTTCAGGTAGATGATGATGAAATTAGCTTGCTCTCACCTGATGCATGATTAGTGTAGTGTCGATTTGTGTGATTTAGGTCTCCTTTAGCAGCCATTAAATGAGCTTATTAGCGTTTCGTGCAGACAAACACTCATATTCAGCTTTTAAATCAAGCTTCTGACGTCTGCGGTCCGTCTGAAGCTTCTACTCATTAACCCTCCCATGATGAGGAGGACACCGAGCATCCAGAAGCTTCAGACAGGTTCGCAGGTCTGTTTATGTGAAGCCGAAACACGTGTTATCAAGCTTCAGCAGCTGACGCACAGCCCGTCACTGTTTGCAGCACTCAGGGGCAAAAGCAGCGCCAAACAGGGCTGAACAGTACGGGCTCAGCTTCGGCAGCGCTGCTGGATCCTTACAAATAATGTTGTTTGTCTGAGGAGTCAGTGTTTCAGACCAGTGATGTGCTCTTAACAGAAATGGGGAAGTGGAACAGCAATAAGATGACTCACAGGCTAACTTTTGAAATAAAAGTGACCTTTTAAGGATGTTTGAACTTTTCCTGCAGTATGTGTGCAGTTCACTGCAGAGAAAAAGACTACTCTTTGTACACTTTGGAAAATGTTGATGATATGCTGGAAAATCTTAAAATTGGACCTTGGAAGTGCTTAAAAGTGCTTGAACTTGAGCCTGGAAAGGTGCACGAACCCTGCTAACTTCTAAAGTTGTGCTCTCATTGATAATGCGTCACCGCTTATAAGCTGTTCATTTATGCATATTTAAATTCTGCTAAAACAGTGACAGTTGGGATTACACCAAACTTCCTAATCTTTATTTTAGTCAGTATTTAGTTCAGATTATTTCACATGATTACTCACCGTCTGTGGAAAAGCCTTTTTAAAATAAAATCCTGCATTGGTTTGTGTAATATGGAATAATCTGCTGTGTGTTTGTGTGCAGCAAGTTACCATGTCAGCAGGCAGCGAGACCAGCACCTGGACCGCGGATGATGATGAGGACAAACTGGTGAGAGCGGCGAGTTCCCGACTTCTTCACGGCTCTAAACTCTTCACTGACCGTGTGACTCAATTTTTCCTCTGTGTGCATTCAGGTGAGACCAAAGGCCGAACTCTGCTCTTTGCTGCAGCATGTTGGAGCCACTAAAGAGGTTTTCACCATGAAAGAGGTATGACATGTCCACTGGGTGGGGGGCTCTGACACAGGCTGGCTGTTGGCTGTGATGTGTGTGATGGGCATCGTCAGGTGGTGTTCAGGTAAACAGACATGTCTGTGAAGTGTTGAGGACTGTTGCAGGATCTGCATTCACAGACGGCCGTGAATGATTGAACCTGCTGATGTTCTGGCTCAGCGTGGCTCAACTTAACATAATAACTCCAAACTTTTAACTGGGGCATCTCAACCATCTATGCCCTCATTTTTTTACTGGGCCTGTCCTGAGTGTCTCAGGATAAGAGGCCAGTCTATCACAGGGAGGCAGAGCCTTCAGCTTTCAGGCCCCTCTTCTGTGGAACCAGCTCCCAGCTTGGATTCAGGACACAGACACCCTCTCTGTTTTTAAGATTAGGCTTCAAACTTTCCTTTATGATCAAGCTTATAGTTAGGGCTGGATCAGGTGACCCTGAACCCTCCCTTAGTTATGCTGCTATAGGCCTAGGCTGCTGGGGGGGTTCACATGATGCACTGAGTGTTTCTTTTCATTCACCTCTTTATACACCAATTTCCATTTAACCCTTGTGCTCCCACTGCGTTTGAATTCACGAGAATGTGTCCGGGGCACGAAGGACCCCCTCTGCAATGGGGACTCGCAAACGCGTGATACATACGTGGGTCTCAGGTGGGGTCGAACCGACCCCCTGACAGAGTGAATCTCCATAGTGCTGCTTAGACCCTGTGTGTGTGTGTGTGTGTGTGTGTGTGTGTGTGTGTGTGTGTGTGTGTGTGTGTGTGCGTGTTTATCACTAACACGGGGCCGAGGCGTATTGGGCAGTGGCGCACTGGCCACGTGTGTGTGTGTGTGTGTGTGTGTGCGTGCGCGCGCGCGCATTTATCACTGACACGGGGCCGAGGCGCAGTTTGGACAGTAGACCACGGCGCACTTGCCGCACACGTGCACGCGACAGCCGCGACACAGAGTCTTGGTCTTGGCGTCCCTGCTCCTGGGGCACACGCGACACCTCTTCCTCCTCGCCTCGGACGACGCCTCGGACTCGCCGCCGCGCCTGCCGTCGCGCGACGACCCTGTCGCGTTGTCGCTTTTGCCGTCGCCGTTGCCGCCGTCGCCCCTCGCCCTCTCCTTCGTCCCCTCTCTCGCGGCGGCTGCGTCGGCCGCCAGCTCTTTTCCCAGCCGTTCCAGGAACAGCCTGCGTTTGTTGCGCTTGCCCGGCATCCAGGCGGGATTCAGCTCCCTCCACAGCACGAAGGCGTTGTACGCGGACACGTCCACCATGTTGTGAAAGAGGCCCAGGGGCCAGCGAGTCGTCCTTCTCCTGCAACTGTACGTGCCCAACACCTTGTCCAGGTTGTCCACGCCTCCCTTGGTGCGATTGTAGTGGAGCACCGCCAGGGGCTTCCCGTCCGCCCGCCCGCTCGCTCAGCCCCGGGGCGCGCACGTGCTGCTCGTGCGTGGTGAGGATCAGCACGTTCTTGTTGCGCTTGGCCAGGTAGGAGACCACGGCCGCGTCGGGAGGCTCCGCGGTCGACGAGAACGCGAATCGCGACGACGGCACCGGTCTGCCCTCGACTTCGAGCAGTCGCCTGGGGATCTCGGCCCTGTTCGCGCGCAAGGTCCCCAGCGAGGTGAGGCCCCTTTGGACGAACAGCCTCCTGACCAGCTCGTACGACGTGAAGAAGTTGTCGAAGGTGACGTTGCGGCCCGGTCCCAGTCCCTCGGTCAGCTCGAGCACCACTCTGGACGCCAGGTTTTTCTCGGGAGGACCTCGTTTGTCGCGTTTCCCGGTGTACGCCAGCATCTTCCACGCGTAGCTGGACTTGGCGTCGCACGCCACCCACAGCTTGATCCCGTACCTGGCCGGCTTGCTGGGCATGTATTGCTTGAAGGGACATCGACCTGGGGTGAGGGGGGGTGGGGGTGGGGTGTAGAATAGGAGTTTTTGTTTTTCATTTTTTTTCCTCCTTTTTTTTTATTTGGTAGCGCTTCATTACGCGTAAAACCTTGCACACCGCCTCCATCGTACACACGCACACCGCACACGCACACACACACACACACACACACACACGCACGCACGCACGCACGCACGCACGCACACACACACACACACACAGGCACGCACCTTTGAAGGGAACCAGCCTCTCGTCCACCGTGACCTCGGGTCCGGGCTCGTACAGGAGAGGCAGCCTCTCGCACCACGTGTCCCACACTTCCCTGATGGGCGCCAGCTTGTCGTGCCCGGCGGCCAGGCGCCTGGCCTCTCTGGTGTCGCGATCGTCAAATCGCAGGGCCGCGGAGTACGCGCGGAACGTCTTGAGGGGCATGGTCGCGCGAAATATCGAGCGACCGGTCTCCGCGTGCCACAGGCTCTCGCACGCCTCGCCCCTCGACCTGTACACTCCGGCGAGGATCAGCAGTCCCACGTACGCGTGAAACTCGGCTCGACCCATGGGTCGCCAGCCGTCGATCCCCCTCCCCGCCCCGGCCCTCCTGCCGGCCTCCAGGTTCGTCATCGCGATCACCCGGTCCTCGAGCTGGGGTTCAAAGTACGCCAGGAACGCCGAAGCGGTCGAGTTTTGCGACACGGCGTCGCGGGCGCGCTCCGTGGGACCCGGGTTCGATGAAGACGACGAGACGCGCCGCTGCCGTCGCGAGGAACGATGCCGGCGATCGGAGGAGAACGGAGTCGATCTCCACGTAACCGTCCCTCGATTCGACGCCATCATCGATTCCTCTTCCTCCTCCTCCTCCTCCTCCTCCTCCATGTCGCGATCTCTCTCCTCATCATGCCCTCCGGCACCTTCCTCTTCTTCTTCTTCTTCTTCTTCTTCTGTATCGTAATCTCCTTCATCATCATCATCATCATCCTCATCCTCCCTGTCGCAATCTCCCTCCGTGTCACGATATCTCTCCTCATCCTGCCCTCTGGCACCCTCTGCCTCTTCTTCTTCTTCTTCTTCTTCTTCTTCTTCTTCTGTATCGTAATCTCCCTCATCATCATCCTCATCCTCCGTGTTGCAAACTCCCTTCGTGTCACGATATCTCTCCTCATCCTGGCCTCTGGCACCCTCTACCCCTTCTTCTTCTTCTTCTTCTTCTTCTTCTGTATCGTAATCTCCCTCATCATCATCCTCCTCCTCCATGTCGCGTTCTCCCTCTTCATCCTGCCCTCCGCTCTCCTTATTCTCTTCTTCTTCTTCTTCTCCTTCTTCTTCTTCTTCTTCTTCTTCTTCTTCTTCGGTATCGTAATCTCCCTCTTCGCAGTACCCTCCGTCCCCGGCCCGGTCCTCGCCGGTAGACTGCAGTCCGCAACTCCGACCCGAGGAGGAACCCCGATTGTCCGAGGCGGCGTGGCCGCGAGACGACATGATCGCCGCGATTGCCTCAGCTAGCCGAGGCGACGGGATCGCAGCATCCGGCGGCGGCGGCGGTCGCGTCGCATGCCGGTAATCAAACGCTCGCGTACGCGACATGACCCGACTTTCCTCTGCCTGCTGTGTCGACGGTCACGGTCCTTTACGATTCGCTCGACACCGCTTTGTTTGTTTTAGTGTGTCGTTTGTTACGCAGTGACGGAAGCAAAACTCGACTTGGGGCTATCGCGTTGCAAAGTCCGCGCTCGGTGGTGCGCGGTTTTTTGGGCGGTTTTGGTTTTTTTTTTATCTCAATCGCTATCGAGTGTGGTTGTTTGGCGATGGTGATGATGATGATGGTGATGATGGTGATGATGATGGCGATCGTAGGTTCGCGTCGTGTCGCCTCATCGATAAACGAAGCCGGCCAACCCCACGAGTGCGATTTATTTTTTTATCGCAATCGCGATCGAGCGGTTGTTTGGCGATGCTGAAGTCGATGACGATGGCGATCGCGATCCCCAGGTTCGCGTCGTCGAGTCCTCGACCTGCGATTGCAGCGGCCTTTGCGTAGCCTCGCTTTCGGTCCGGTCTGGTCCGGTCTCGTGTGCTTGAGTGTGTCTGTGTCTGTGTCTGTGAGTGTCCGTGTGTGCGTGCGTGTGTGCGAGTGTGTGTCTGTGTGCGCGTGCGTGCGCGCGAGTGTCCCCGTCACACGAGGTGCAGTGACTATCACTGGCCACTGGGGGGCGGGGGCAATAGCACGCATGCAATGAATGTCGCCGGCCACAGGGGGTCCCGTTGAGCTGGGAGACCTGGGGTCCGTCCCCCCCACCGCCATTGTTAGGCCTGGGGTCTCCTTGACACCCCCCCCCCCCCCCCCCCCCATCCCCCACCCCCGCCATTGAGAGGCCTGGGGTCACCTCGACCCCAGCGCAGGGGAGGTCCCGTTGAGCCGGGAGGCCTGGGGTCACCTTGACCCGCACCCCGCCGCCACCGCCATTGGGAGACCTGGAGTCTCCTTGACCCCCACCCCACCCCACCCCACCCCGCCGCCGCCATTGGGAGACCTGGGGTCACCTCGACCCCCCCCCACACACACACACACACCCCCCCACACCGCAGGGGTCAGTGAGCCGGGAGGCGTGGGGTCCCAGTGACCCCCGGCGCCGCCTCCGCCACTGGGACGACTGGGGTCCCCTCGACCCTGCCGCCGCCGCCATTGACAGGCCTGGGGTCACCTCAACCCCCCACCGCCACCACCGCCGCCATTGTTGTTAGGCCTGGGGTCACCTTGACCCCCCGCCGCGGCCATTGTTAGGCCTGGGGTCACCTCGACCCCCCACCGCCGCCGCCATTGCTAGGCCTGGGGTCACCTCGACCCCCCCCCCCCCCCCACCACCACCACCACCGCAGGGGCCCCTTGTCAGTGAGCTGGGAGGCGTGGGGTCCCAGTGACCCCCGCCGCCGCCTCCGCCACTGGGACGACTGGGGTTAACCCTCGTGCGCCCCGCAAGGGGTCACCCGGACCCGTCCCACTCAGGCTTGGGGGTCGAGGGGACCCCAGGCCTCCTGACTGCCCCCGCCCCCCAGTGGCCAGCGATAGTCATTGCACCGCGTGTGACGGGGACACTCGCGCGCACACACAGACGCGCACGCACGCACGCGCACACAGACACACACTCGCACAGACACACACACAGACACACACACAGACACAGACACACACACACACACACACACACACACACACACACACACACACACACGGACACTCACACACACAGACACACACACACACGGACACTCACACACACACACGGACACTCACACACACGGACACTCACTCACACACACACACACACACACACACACACACACACACACACACGGACACACTCAAGCACACGAGACCGGACCAGACCGGACCGAAAGCGAGGCTACGCAAAGGCCGCTGCGATCGCAGGTCGAGGACTCGACGACGCGAACCCGGGGATCGCGATCACGATCGCCATCGTCATCGACTTCAGCTTCGCCAAACAACCGCTCGATCGCGATCGCGATTGCGATAAAAAAAAAAAATCGCACTCGTGGGGTTGGCCGGCTTCGTTTATCGGTGAGGCGACACGACGCAAACCTACGATCACCATCATCATCACCATCATCACCATCATCATCATCATCACCATCGCCAAACAACCACACTCGATAGCGATTGAGATAAAAAAAAAAAAAAAAAAACCCAAAACCGCCCAAAAAACCACGCGCCACCGAGCGCGGACTTCGCAACGCGATAGCCCCAAGCCGAGTTTTGCTTCCGTCGCCGCGTAACAAACGACACACTAAAACAAACAAAGCGGTGTCACGCGAATCGTAAAGGACCGTGACCGTCGACACAGCAGGCAGAGGAAAGTCGGGTCATGTCGCGTACGCGAGCGTTCGATTACCGGCGTGCGACGCGACCGCCGCCGCCGCCGCCGCCGGATGCCGCGATCCCGTCGCCTCGGCTAGCTGAGGCAATCGCGGCGATCGCGTCGTCTCGCGGCCACGCCGCCTCGGACGATCGGGGTTCCTCCTGGGGTCGGAGTTGCGGACCGCAGTCTACCGGCGAGGACCGGGCCGGGGACGGAGGGTACTGCGAAGAGGGAGATTACGATACCGAAGAAGAAGAAGAAGAAGAAGAAGAAGAAGGGGTAGAGGGTGCCAGAGGGCAGGATGAGGAGAGATATCGCGACGCGAAGGGAGTTTGCGACACGGAGGATGAGGATGATGACGAGGGAGATTACGATACAGAAGAAGAAGAAGAAGAAGGGGTAGAGGGTGCCAGAGGGCAGGATGAGGAGAGATATCGCGACACGAAGGGAGTTTGCGACGCGGAGGATGAGGATGATGAGGAGGGAGATTACGATACAGAAGAAGAAGAAGAAGAAGAAGAAGAGGTAGAGGGTGCCAGAGAGCAGGATGAGGAGAGATATCGCGACACGGAGGAGGAGGAGGAGGAGGAGGAGGAATTGATGGAGTCGAATCGAGGGACGGTTACGTGGAGATCGACTCCGTTCTCCTCCGATCGCCGGCATCGTTCCTCGCGACGGCGGCGGCGCGTCTCATCGTCTTCGTCGAACCCGGGTCCCACGGAGCGCGCCTGCGACGCCGTGTCGCAGAACTCGACGGCTTCGGCGTTCCTGGCGTACTTTGAACCCCAGCTCGAGGACCGGGTGATCGCGATGACGAACCTGGAGGCCGGCAGGAGGGCCGGGGCGGGGAGGGGGATCGACGGCTGGCGACCCATGGGTCGAGCCGAGTTTCGCGCGTACGTGGGACTGCTGATCCTCGCCGGAGTGTACAGGTCGAGGGGCGAGGCGTGCGAGAGCCTGTGGCACGCGGAGACCGGTCGCTCGATATTTCGCGCGACCATGCCCCTCAAGACGTTCCGCGCGTACTCCGCGGCCCTGCGATTTGACGATCGCGACACCAGAGAGGCCAGGCGCCTGGCCGCCGGGCACGACAAGCTGGCGCCCATCAGGGAAGTGTGGGACGCGTGGTGCGAGAGGCTGCCTCTCCTGTACGAGCCCGGACCCGAGGTCACGGTGGACGAGAGGCTGGTTCCCTTCAAAGGTGCGTGCCTGTGTGTGTGTGTGTGTGTGTGTGTGTGTGTGTGTGCGTGCGTGCATGCGTGCGTGCGTGCGTGCGTGTGTGTGTGTGTGTGTGTGTGTGTGTGTGCGTGTGCGGTGTGCGTGTGTACGACGGAGGCGGTGTGCAAGGTTTTACGCGTAATGAAGCGCTACCAAATAAAAAAAAAGGAGGAAAAAAAATGAAAAACAAAAACTCCTATTCTAAACCCCACCCCCACCCCCCCTCACCCCAGGTCGATGTCCCTTCAAGCAATACATGCCCAGCAAGCCGGCCAGGTACGGGATCAAGCTGTGGGTGGCGTGCGACGCCAAGTCCAGCTACGCGTGGAAGATGCTGGCGTACACCGGGAAACGCGACAAGCGAGGTCCTCCCGAGAAAAACCTGGCGTCCAGAGTGGTGCTCGAGCTGACCGAGGGACTGGGACCGGGCCGCAACGTCACCTTCGACAACTTCTTCACGTCGTACGAGCTGGTCAGGAGGCTGTTCGTCCAAAGGGGCCTCACCTCGCTGGGGACCTTGCGCGCGAACAGGGCCGAGATCCCCAGGCGACTGCTCGAAGTCGAGGGCAGACCGGTGCCGTCGTCGCGATTCGCGTTCTCGTCGACCGCGGAGCCTCCCGACGTGGCCGTGGTCTCCTACCTGGCCAAGCGCAACAAGAACGTGCTGATCCTCACCACGCACGAGCAGCACGTGCGCGCCCCGGGGCTGAGCGGGCGGGCGGACGGGAAGCCCCTGGCGGTGCTCCACTACAATCGCACCAAGGGAGGCGTGGACAACCTGGACAAGGTGTTGGGCACGTACAGTTGCAGGAGAAGGACGACTCGCTGGCCCCTGACCCTCTTTCACAACATGGTGGACGTGTCCGCGTACAACGCCTTCGTGCTGTGGAGTGAGCTGAATCCCGCCTGGATGCCGGGCAAGCGCAACAAACGCAGGCTGTTCCTGGAACGGCTGGGAAAAGAGCTGGCGGACGACGCAGCCGCCGCGAGAGATGGGACGAAGGAGAGGGCGAGGGGCGACGGCGGCAACGGCGACGGCAAAAGCGACAACGCGACAGGGTCGTCGCGCGACGGCAGGCGCGGCGGCGAGTCCGAGGCGTCGTCCGAGGCGAGGAGGAAGAGGTGTCGCGTGTGCCCCAGGAGCAGGGACGCCAAGACCAAGACTCTGTGTCGCGGCTGTCGCGTGCACGTGTGCGGCAAGTGCGCCGTGGTCTACTGTCCAAACTGCGCCTCGGCCCCGTGTCAGTGATAAACACACACACACGCACACACACTCACACACGCACACACACACGTGCCCAATACGCCTCGGCCCCGTGTTAGTGATAAACACGCACACACACACACACACACACACACACACACACACACACACACACACACATACACGTGGCCAGTGCGCCACTGCCCAATACGCCTCGGCCCCGTGTTAGTGATAAACACACACACACACACACACACACACACACACACACACACACACACACACACACACAGGGTCTAAGCAGCACTATGGAGATTCACTCTGTCAGGGGGTCGGTTCGACCCCACCTGAGACCCACGTATGTATCACGCGTTTGCGAGTCCCCATTGCAGAGGGGGTCCTTCGTGCCCCGGACACATTCTTGTGAATTCAAACGCAGTGGGAGCACAAGGGTTAAGCCTTTATGTTTCTGCGTGTTCGTTTCATCGAACAGGAATTGACACAAAACAACGGAATAAGGAGTCCAATTATTAAATTTCATAAAGCCATTTTCAAACAGTTTACAGATTAATCCGGGTCAGAACTGCATACCATACTCGTGTGAGATGGCATGAAGTACTGGCACTTTCTAATTCAACTTACACTTTCATATAGTCACAGCATATCAGTCTTGATTACATCATTTACAAAACAGAATGTGGAAAAAGGAGAATTTCAACAACAGGGTGACCTCGAAGTCTCCATTTCTATCATTGTTTAGTCTTCATCAGTGTACAGTCACAATACAAAGGTCATGATGACACAGAACATTATAAGCTTCTCTATTTTTAATCAGTTAAGTTATTTTCCAAACAAATTTCTCAGGGAAGTAAATGTATGTAAGATATATATAAGTGGCATATACTATGAATATTCCAACAATACTTAAACATGTTTTTTCTTTTATACTGTTTTATAAATTCTACATGTTTTTAATACAAAGCCAACTGTTGTACAGTTTGTTGTACATTTATTCAAATGTAAGCATAAGAGAAACTGTGCAATGTTAAATATGCTTAAAAATCAAAATAAATTGTCCATTACATTACACTAACCGTGGTGCTTTTTTTTTCTAAGCCCAGTATACCCACTACAAAAATGTAGATCACACCACTGGGGGGAACGAGATCTGATGGCACTTATTGGCCCATCAGGATACGTTCCCCCAGTTTTGGGTTATATAGCGCTATCCGGATGGGCTGTATGGAGTATCTCAGTATCTCTTTCTCTCTTTCTCTCTTTATTTATATATATATATATATACATATATATATATATATATATTACACAAAAAGTCCTCCAAATCTAATCCAAACGACAGTATCAGTCGTTTCTTTTTTCAAGGCCAGCAAGCGTCAGCTTTGCCTTCTATGGCGGCGCGCGTAGACGCAGCGGCTCTGTGCTCTCTGACTCAAAGTTTGTCTTTTCCTTTCTGCTCGGTTAAAAAGACCTACAACCGACAAAATTTACTAGCTATTGGTCAAGAAATCGGGGGAGGTCTGTCACACGAGTTTTTCCGTGTCCACAATAACATTCCGGTCGATATTGCACGGACACCGGGCTCTCCCTGGATTACAATCCCAACATCTAGGACCGGGCGACGGCGCAGAGACCGTAAACAAAAGAGGGGATGTCGCAGCGGCGTGTTAGCAAGGCTAAGGAAACAGCCACACAAACCACCGCTACCAAGCATTTTTCTCTCCAACGTGAGGTCTCTTGTTAACAAACTGGACGAATGGAAGCTGTGGATTGCAACTGACAACCTCATCCGGGAATGCTGCATTCTGTTGATCACGGAGACGTGGTTAAATCCAACCATACCGGACCCGGAGATCGAGCTAGCAGGCTACACAGCACACCGACAGGACCGATCAGCGAGCTCCGGTAAGGAAAGAGGAGGAGGACTATGTGTTTATGTAAATAACAGCTGGTGCACGAACTCCACAGTAGTTGCCAGCCACTGTTCTCCAGACGTGGAGTTCATCACAATTAAATGCAGACCTCGATACCTCCCACGTGAGTTTAATGCCATTCTACTCACTGTGGTTTATGTAGCACCGGATGCTAATGCTAGCTCGGCCGTGGGACTTCTGCATGATACTATCAGCAACAACCAGAACAAGTACCCCGAGGCTGTTCACATCGTTTCTGGGGACTTTAATCATGCGGATCTGAAATCAGTCCTCCCCAAATTCCATCAACACATAAAATGCGCAACCAGGGGTGACAAAACTTTGGACAAGCTGTACACAAACATCAGACATGCATATAGGGCCAAATCCTTAGCACACCTTGGCCAGTCTGATCATGTGTCTCTGCTACTGATCCCTGCTTACAGCCCCCTGAGGAAACGTATCCCCATCACAACCCGGACTGTCACCATCTGGCCTGAGGATGCCTCTCACCAACTACAGGACTGCTTCCAGAGAACCGACTGGGAGGTTTTTGTACATCAGGACCTGGAGAACCATACCTCAGCAGTCTTGGACTACATCAGGTTCTGCACGGAAAATGTCACCAGGAACAGACTCAGGAGGATATATCCAAATAGGAAACCCTGGATGACTAAGGAGGTGCAGGATCTCTTGAAAGCCAGGAACGCTGCTTACAGGTCAGGGGACAAAGTACTATACAGTTCTGCTAGAGTTAACCTGAAAAGAGGCATCCGCCAAGCCAAGGCATCGTACAGAGGGAAAATAGAGGAACAGCTCAGGAGTAACAACACCAGGCAGGTGTGGCAGGGTGTCCAGCACATTACCAGCTACAGACCCAGCAACCAACCATGTACAGAGGGAACCCCTTCTCTAGCAGAGGAGATGAATATCTTCTTTGCCCGCTTTGAGGCGACACCTATCAAAGCTCCACCACAGCTGCCTGTCCACAGCGGCTCTGCTCTCTCAGTAGAGGAGTGTGAGGTGAGGCAGGTGATGAGGAAGGTGAACCCAAGGAAGGCTGCGGGACCTGACGGTGTGTCGGGCCGGGTGCTCAAAGACTGTGCAGACCAACTGGCTGGAATCTTTACTAAGATTTTTAACCAGTCCCTGTCTCAAGCCACCGTCCCTCCCTGCCTAAAGTCCTCCACCATTGTCCCCCTGCCGAAAAGATCCAACATCAACACCCTGAATGACTATCGCCCAGTGGCACTCACACCAATTATCATGAAGTGCTTCGAGAGACTGGTGCGGAGTCACATCCTCGCCTGCCTGCCTGCGGAGCTGGACCCTCTTCAATTTGCCTACAAAGCAAGGAGGTCCACAGAGGATGCTGTATCCACAGCACTTCATGCCGCTCTGACCCATTTAGAGAAGCAGAGGAGCTATGTCAGAATGCTCTTCGTAGACTTCAGCTCAGCATTTAACACTATACTCCCCCAACGTCTGGTGTCCAAGCTAGCAAACCTTGGGCTTCCATCAACCACCTGCAGTTGGATCCTGAACTTCCTAACAGGTCGTTCCCAGAGGGTCAGTCTGGGCCCCCACACCTCCACCACTCTGAGCCTGAACACCGGATCGCCACAGGGTTGTGTGCTCAGCCCACTTCTCTTCACCCTCTACACTCATGACTGTGTCTCCAACCACCTCAGCAACAAGATCATAAAGTTTGCAGATGACACGACTGTTGTCGGTCTCATCTCAGACAGGAAGGGGGAGCAGGAGTACAGAGATGAGGTGAAGCGGCTGTCAGAGTGGTGCAAAGTCAATAACCTGCTCCTTAACATCTCCAAAACAAAGGAACTGGTGATCGACTTCAGGAAGAAAAAAACAGACATCCAGCCTCTCACCATCAGTGGGACCTGTGTGGAGAGGGTCCCAGCGTTTAGGTTTCTGGGCATGGAGTTGGAGGACAAGCTAACCTGGAGCACCAACACCAAGGAGCTGCTGAAGAAGGCACAGCAGAGACTGTACTTTCTGAGAATCCTCGGGAAGAACCGTCTCCCCTCAGACCTGCTGCAGGCCTTCTATCACTGCTCCATAGAGAGTGTGCTCACGTATGGCCTGTGCGCCTGGTACGGTAGCAGCACATCCTCGGACAAGAAGGCGCTCCAGAGGGTTGTCAGGGCAGCAGAGAAAACCATAGGCTGCCTCCTCCCCACCATGGAACAGATTTACACTTCCAGGCTCCGCAAGAAAGCTATGGACATTTTAAATGACTCTTCACACCCTGGCCATGGTTTCTTCCAGCTGCTGCCATCAGGAAAGAGATACAGAGCAATAAAAACCAGGACAAATCGCCTAAAAAACAGTTTCTACGCGATGGCAATCATGGCACTAAATTCAAAGGCATAAGAACTTCTGCTCTCGACATTAGTTGTTAAATGTAATTCTGTTTACTCTGCAACATCTCCAGGTGCTGCAACCATCTTTTGATGTCTTCCATTTCTCTCCTTTTGCACTATTTTATTTCTTGATCTTTTATGTATATATGTATATTGTATATTATGCACCTCAAACTTGAGTCAAGCACAATCTTAATTTCGTTGTAATCTGTGGATGACAATGACAATAAAGTTTATCTTATCTTATCTTATCTTATCTTCTGCAGACCCTGAAATACGACCTATATGAGCATTTCCAAAACGAGCGCTATCTGATGTGACGTGTGTATAAGCTGCAGAACACTTTTTAACCCCAAATATGAGGCTATTGAAAACACCGGAGAGGAGAGAGAGACAGCCGCAGGTAGGAGCGCCCAGGAGGATGGAGGGACCATGACATCTTCCACTTTTTAAGAAGGCACTGCACACCAGCTAGCAGCTCTTTGGGAATCACCGTGTTGGTGCAAAAATACTATTTTATTCCTTTCAAACTGTGTTATCTTCATAGATTCAACAAAACGTTTCAAGACAGATTGCAGTTTGGTTTTTTTTTTTCCAGACAGCTTTTTACCTGCAACAATGTTAACAAGCAAGCAGTCTAAGGTCAACCAGCTGTAAGCTATTCACACTGCATGAATTCAGTCATGGTTAGTCTGATTTAGCAGCCAGATCAGCCCCAGAGGTTAGTTAACCTTACTCATTAGACAGCTCACAATAATATGAATTACAGTAATCAAGTTTGTTTTTATATCACAAAAATCAGGGTTAAAAAATGCTTCCCAAAAACACACAATGCACGTAATAAAATGAAAACTGGAAAAATCTTAAAATAATGAAAAACACAACTGTGAGGGCCACTGGGCTGGCCTTGTTTTCTTATTGCTGGTGTCTACCTTTTTCAGGTAACTAGTAGGTGGAGCTCACCCAATTTCAGATGCAGCACACCTGAGCATGTCAAGCTCAGGTGTGCTATAAAGCAGCCCTGCCAGAACCTACTGCAGACTCCTTTTTGATCCTCTTGGAGGCTGCTTGGCTGACAAAGTGTTTTGGTACATTCTCACACAGACATCCTCTATGCATTCAAACATGGGCTGCACACTGATATGCTGACAATCATGCTTTATCATTAAAAAAAACAAACAGCCAAATTGTTTCCAGAAGCTCTAATTGTTCAAATAACATTTTGTTTTGCTTTGTGTTAACATGGCAGCAAATTGTAACTTTAAAGTGTTGCTGGCGGTGCGCACAGACGCAGAGGCTCACGGCTCTTCCTTTCGCTGCTCTTTATTCAAATGTAACTTTCTGTAAAGGCTATGGACAGAAAAATTGACATTTATCTGAAAATCCACTTGTTTGGAACTTGTGCTTCTTTCCCAATACACACAGTTGTGCATATTTTCAAATATCTGCAACTATCCAAGTGGTTACTCTTTCTGAGCTGAACATTTTATTGTGTTGGACTGAGACAGCGACAAACATCGTGCAAACTTCTGCTTAACTGTAAAACACACAGCAGGAAATGCTGGAAGACGTTTATGGTTCTTATCAGCTGTGCAGAGAGTAAATGCTGCTTTTCCTCATGTTCTTAAGTCCTGAGGAATACACTGATGTCCTGCTATGAACACAATTTCATTCTAGACACTAACAAAGAATTTACAATGGAACAGATGTGAAGATATGGTAATATTTATTGAAAACTTGTGATTTGACAGATAGATAGAAAGAAAGAAAAAAAAAAAGTGGGTGAAAGGAATAATAAAGACAGTCAGTCAGTTGTGCTGGGACTGACACAACAGCAAAGAGTCCTACAGAGTTTCTGGAAAAAGCCCATTTTTTTCTTCTTTTTCTTCTTGGCTTTAATTTCTTCACAGTTCACTGTGAATGGCACAAATTCTTCAGACACTGACAGGTGAGCAGTAGGTGGTTCCTCACTGGGCTGTACCTCTAACAAGGATGGAGCTTCAGGAAGAGGTTCATCACACTGCTTCACCTCTAACAAGGATGGAGCTTCAGCAAGAGGTTCCTCACTGGGTTTCACCTCTAAACAGCAAGGAGCTTCAGGAAGAGGTTCATCACACTGCTTCACCTCTAACAAGCAAGGAGCTTCAGGAAGAGGTTCATCACTCTGCTTCATTTCTAGCAAGGATGGAGCTTCAGGAAGAGGTTCCTCACTCTGCTTCACCTCTAACAAGCAAGGAGCTTCAGGAAGAGGTTCATCACTCTGCTTCACCTCTAACAAGGATGGAGCTTCAGGAAGAGGTTCCTCACTCTGCTTCACCTCTAACAAACATGGAGCTTTAGCAGGGGATACCACAGGTACAGTAATATTTACGCCCTCTTGAATTCTCGATGGGCTTTGAGAAGCAGCTGTGTCACCATCTAGCTTGCTGGGGTTCTGGGGCTGAAAAAGCTCACAAATGTGTTTCTTTGAAACACCAGCAATTGAAGTGAGCAGCGCTGGTGCAAAATTAGAAATGCTATTGAGCAGAATGTCAGGTGGGTGTTGCTCTCTTATTTCTTTCAGGATGGTCTGGACCATGGTATCTCTGATAGAGCGGGAGAAGTTGGCGTGGCTTTCTGGTGCTGTCAGAGTCTTGCAGACCTTATCCAGAGTGGCCTTTGTGACACTAGTGCACAGTACGCTCAGACTCTGGGACGCCATGTTTAAGAGCGGTTGTGGAGGTAGCTGCCAGAAGCCCTGCAGGACTCGAGGAACTACCTCTATCACCACTTCCTCTGTGGTGTGCAGTCTGGAGATCTCTGTGTTGTGCTGCTTCTCTTTGAGGAGCTCAATGTAGTCTTTGACCATGCTGAGGAGTTTAGGTGCTCTGTAGATTAAGGTTATATGTGTTGTTTTAAACCCAGAAACAGTGAAACATGGTAGTTGAACTGTTAATGATTGTCAAATGGGACTCACTGAAATTCAGGAGGTTTGGCCTCTGGAAATCTGAGGAGCATCCGGGCTGGAACTCAACGTCCCTCATTTTATTAGTGATATTTACTGCCCACACCTGGAACAAAAAGACAATAAAGTGTATTTTTCTTTTGAGGTTTTGTGAACATAAAAAAAAATCTACAATGACTCCAAGGCTCATCAGCTTTCTGGTCTTACCAGTTTGAGAAGAGGTTTGGCCTCGGTTTCCTCCAGATCCTCCAGTTTAAACTCCCAGAGCCTTGAAAGGAAACAAAACAGCTTTTATGTCAGCATTTACACTTCATTACAAACAGACTTTCAGCTGTGAGCTGGATGCTCTGTAGGTGTCTCAGTAACTCACTGCTCTCTGAGCGTCTTGTTGCTCTCCTGCACCAACAGGTTGCTCATATCCTCTGCAGTGATGTGAGCTGGAACCTGATTTTCCTGCTGAAGTCTGAGGAACTCTGTCATGATGGCAATCTAAAAATCAAAGTAGATATTTAATCAAGACCACACTGTTTTTCAGAACTGAACATGTTTTATGTCAGTTTTGGCTTGCATGGACAGTGGATCTTACCTGAGTCTTGTAGCCTTTGAGATTCCAGCAGGTGTTCACAGCTGTCCCATATATGGGCGTGTCAAACAACACCTGCCATAGAAATGAGAAGTTACCCATCATTAGTTCATTTGATTCTCAGTTTCTTAGCTTTTAAAAACACATCAAGCTCTTTAAATTGTTTCAACGCAGTACAAACAAAAACCCTCTCATACCCTGATGGGTTTGTAGATTCCTCTACTTCGCTCCATCTAATGTCGCTGTTGAAAAGCTCAACAGGGAACAAAAACGCTCAAAAACACTGTCAAAAGTTTGTGAAATGAAAGCTGGACGCCAAATACTCCGAACTCGCTGGTTTCTCTCGCACAACTGAAACAATTTTGATCTTTGAAGTAGAATTCTAGAAGTGCTGTGACACAGCAGGTCACCATGGAGACACTTTAAGCAAGTTCCATGTTGTTACATAAAAGATTCTTTACTTATTTTGCTCTGCACTTTATTTCTTTCATAAATCAATATATTCATTTCTGTCATGAAATCAATATATTTCTTTCTTTCATAAATCACTATATTTTTTGTATGAATAAAGTGTAGGCTACAGCTGTACTTTGGTCACTACTGTGAAAAGAAGCATAAAAATGCCAGCTGCACAGCTCCATTTTCTTATTGTAGATCAGGGGTGTCAAAGTCAGTCATAGGACCGGCCAAAATTGAAGATATAATCTGAGTCGCAGGCTGAAAGGATATTAAAGACAATAATTTGAATCAGCAATATGAATTTGAACAGCCAGAATACAGCAGCATTTTCCTCAACACGTTAAATAAAATATAAAATTATATTTTTCTTCAACAATAAAATCAGGAAAAATTAAAATATATCAAGCTGATGAAAATGTTCAACATTTTTCAGGTTAAAATCTGTGATGTGAATTTCTGCGCTTCACAGATGGAAAAACGCTGCGTAAACTGTGTCCAGATTCTCAGCAAACAGTGCAGCTCCAAACACAGTGATGGAGACCTGCTCTGATTTTTTTTTTGGACAATCACACACATAATCACACGGTCCCATCCAGGGACATATTAAGATGCTTCGTTATGTCGCAGAGAAAAGCCGACTCACACAGCCGCCTTTCATCCCAGAGCGCTGCTGAGTCTTTTCCTTTATTTTTCATGCACTTAACAGATTTCCTCAGGTAGCTCATGGCACCTGTGTATAAGGCACGTCACCCAATTCAGAAGCAATTTCCACCCAAACTGCCGGTGATTGAAACTTCTGCCTCTTCAATAGTTCACTGTCTGTGTTATAGTGGTTATGACCCATTCTGTCTTCAGGACTTTGCTGCAGCGTTTCCTGCTGTGTGACACAGCGATGCACTGTCAGCTCACCTGTGCAGGTCTCCCTCTGCATCTTCTCCAGTATCTGTCCCACCCCGATCGCAAATGAGGAAAAGACACAGATGGTTTACCTGTGATGTGATCAGGTCCTCTGCCTCTCACCTGTTTGGAAAAATCCTTATTTTCCACTTTTTGTTTTGCCATTTTTGGGGGGTCAGGCAGCTTAAATGTTACTGTAAAAAGTGCTGACCGATGGTTTTATCCTCTGATCAATGTGTCATTGGCAACACGGAAAAGGGGTTAGAGCACAGGTCTTGGCCTGCACGGTAGCTGTTGCAGTGCATTGTGGGATTTGTAGTATAAGTGGGCCACGAGCCATTAATAGCTGTATGAAATCATCTCACGGGCTGTATAAAATTAGACTGAGTCTGACATGTGAGCTACAGGATTTCTGAAAATGACTAGAAACAAGCTACACTTTTGAATGTTTTATAAACCAGCTGCCCCTGAAGTCACCGAAGCAGCTTTAGAAGAGCCTGTCAGTTTGAGAGACATATTGAGTTGGTTCACCCTGTTTTTTTGTATAGTACTTCTGTACTTACTACTTAATACTGAAGAAATTTCTAATAATAAGAGTGTGTGTGCTGTTGCTGTTTAAGCCTTTATGTTTCTGCGTGTTCGTTTCATCGAACAGGAATTGACACAAAACAACGGAATAAGGAGTCCAATTATTAAATTTCATAAAGCCATTTTCAACAGTTTACAGATTAATCCGGGTCAGAACTGCATACCATACTCGTGTGATGATGGCATGAAGTACTGGCACTTTCTAATTCAACTTACACTTTCATATAGTCGCAGCATATCAGTCTTGATTACATTCATTTACAAAACAGAATGTGGAAAACAGAGAATTTCAACAACAGGGTGACCTCGAAGTCTCCATATCTATCATTGTTTAGTCTTCATCAGTGTACAGTCACAATACAAGGTCATGATGACACAGAACATTATAAGCTTCTGTATTTTAATCAGTTAAGTTATTTTCCACACAAATTTCTCAGGGAAGTAAATGTAATAAGTATATATAAGTGGCATATACTATGAATATTCCAACAGCCCCCTTTTGACCTTAGACATTTCTAAGGTCAACTTCACCAGCCTGACCTCGGGTGGTCAGCCAGGACTATATTGATATTAAAAGCCAGAAGAGAATTCCTGGAAAACTAATCTTATACTATTGTGATGTGAATTTAGCAACAAATTAGACAGAGTTTAATAATGTCATATTTATAATATGTACCAACTTTTTATGCTTTTCTTATGGCCTGAAAAACAAAAGAAAACAAGCATTAGTCTTTCATATGTCAATGTTGTTCAGTGAAGTGGATTAGCATTTAAATGTAATCAGTCCAGAGTAAATTCTGCATTTAAATTGGCCCACCATGACAACACAGTAAACATGAAACAGTTACTATCTAATTAAATTTTCTCAAATTCATTAATAAACGTGGATTTGCATCTCCTCAGGAATCAAAATCCAGTTCCAATCGATGAAAAATTGTTACTGCAACATTAAAGAAAATGAATTCACTGAATCAGTTGGCAACAGGTAATAGTTATATAAGTATTGCAAGCCTTTCTTTCAGCCTTCAGGGGCACCAGCGTGCTCATATTGACCAACGCCATTGGATGTTCAAAACCACAGTACTCAGCACTCGTCCCTTGAGATGCATTCCGGCAACCTCTTTTTAGACATCAGCTGTTCACATCTGGCCTCACTCCTGGTTCGTTTCTGTTAAAGGCTCATAATGTCTCAGTACTGTGGAAAAAGTCCAGTTGAAAGAGAAGTTCCAAATTTCCCTGTCAATTAAACAAAATACCATGAACTGCAGGTCTTGTGGCGTCCATAATTAAATCTGCACAACGAAGACCGGACATCAAAATGCCCTAAATATTCTAAGGAGGTATTTATTCATTGCTTTTATTAGAAATCTTTTCTTTTGATTATCAGCCGTAGAAAATGAGCTTACAAGTTTCATATACCACTAATTTGCTAATTTACTAAGTAAGTTGGATGCAATCCACCAAAAGTGAACCGGATTTAATGCACCTAGAGTTAAATGTCAATTTAAGGCAAAAGCTAATATGAGCTTCTGTCTGTCTATGAGTGAGTGAGTGTGAGTGAGTGAGTGATTGTATGAAGTGAGTGTGTGGTGTGAGTGAGTGTAGGCTGTTCTTCCTTGCAAGTTTGTTTGTGTTTTGTTTTGCAAGGGCTCAGTGTCAAAGCTGTCTCCTTTTTCATCCAATTGTAAAGTTAAAACTTTTGCACTTTGGTTCTCTTCAAAAATTCCTCCAAAAAAAAAATTCAAAATGCAAATGGAATTGCCTTAAACTTCAAATTGACACACCTTCCCTTGTGAGGGCTAAAGTTGGACCAAAAAAAAGAAAGAGGACAAGAAAACAAATAAAACAAAACATGGATAAATTTAAATCTGGCAACATAATCCTTAAAAAATAATCATTTTAAAGTTCTCTAGTTTTAAAAACAGGCTCTTGGGATAACTTTGTCTGTACCTGTAAAAAATTACTGTTTCAATTTCTGGACTTCATTGGCATGAAATACATCTGGGGAATAAAATAAACTAATCTTAGAGAGATCGACAATCAGGAATCATTTCAAAAGTATTTCTACTGGACTCAAAATTATATTTTATTCTGTAAGGGTCTGTAACCCCAAAAAGAAAAAGCAAGCATTCAATTATATGGGCAGACAAAAATATGGCTTCCTTCATAAACCTCAAGTTATTTAAATTGTGAAGGGGAAAATGAAAAAAAATGCATAAACCCTGACCAAAACAACAATCAGCAGTCTGTTACTAGTTCAGCAGTGTAAATAGAGTTGACTTTAAATTTTTTTTTTTTTCTCCATCTTGTGTAATTTCTATGCTTTTAAAAAATTCTAAAAAGGGCCCTGCAGTGGGATAGTGGGATTTTCATTTCCACAACACAAAAAACAAAAAAATAAAAAATAAAAAAATGTTATGTGGACAAAGGTCTTTAGTTCAAAACGTAGATGCTTTTAGGGTCAGGAGTTCATACTCACAAAAACAACTTCATCGTTGGGACCTTACATGCAGGCTCACTGCAGTTTGTTTCACCCCTTTTGGTCGCTCTAACACTGAAAATTTCAGGGCGGTGTCCCCTTTGGCCCTCGTGGGAATTTATAAGAGACAATAGTAGTGTTGAGGAAGGCAAATTATTAAACATTATTTTAATTAACAAATTATTACTCTTGAAAACCAACAAAAAAATTCTTGGCCCCTGGTAGGGGTGGCCTCTACAATAGTAGTGAAGTCAGGGACTACTGAATAAGCAAGAACTGAAATTAACATCTTGAAATCAATTGCTTTCTGCCTGTGAGTCCTTGCCTTTGACCCTCTAAATGTGCTCTTTCTTCACTTTGAGACCCTGTGACTGACATTGCCACCTGTTGTTAATCAAACCCCCCACGCCGAGGACCCCACCTCCTGTTGATGACTGTCTCCTGGGGGTCTTCAGGGACTTGGCACAAAAATCATCGGAGTCAAGAAATCTCAGGTCACCTGTCTGTGAGGTGTTTGGCCTCCTCCTCCTCCTTCTTCCGCACCAGGAGCCTTTTTTCTGAGGTCTTAGAGCTTTCAGTTCTGTTTCAGGATTGGAGCTTGGGAAACTCTCGATCTGCACAGTTTCTTTATTGCTAGCTGACTTCCTAGTCTCCTGCAGCGGCCGGTTGGTGTTGTTGTTGTTCCGGATCCTGTTAGAATAAAACTGACGAGATTTCATGCAGGTTAAAAATCTTTACTTTTCTCCTTAGTTCATTATCCTCCTCTTTGAGGACATAACTCTGTTTCTTGGTTCTCAATTAATTTTACCTCATTTAGGTCATTTATCTAAAGCCCTACCTGATGTTTGTATATTAGCTTCTGATCGCTTTTTTCTTTAATGCTTTGATTCAAATACAAAAATTGTTCAGGCATTCAAAATTCCAAAGGTTTCTGCTTTCTCTTATAATCTTTGAGCTTTTAAACAAAATCTTTACCAAAGTTACAGAAATGTAAAAATGACAAAAGAATAAATGGGGAACTTGTATTTCTATCCTTAACCATGGGCAAGAAAATTAACTTTTTTAGTTTCTCTATGTTTGCTGTGTAGCAGGAGGGCTGGCAGTTTAATTTGTCAGTGACACATTAGCAGTGAAAAATTTGGCATTACTACTGCAGCACAAATTATTTTTGATAAAAAAAGTCCGGACTAGAAAGAAAAGCGGGTTAATTGTCCCAGGCAAAATATAAAGTGACACGCATCCACTTGATTCATTATGAGTCTTTCCTTGTCTGCGATTGGGCTTGGGGAGTATGTGGAAATTTACTGTATGCAAAAGATAACCCATTTCCAAATTCAACACATAATGGCTGTCACAAATCAAAAGGGGGGATCACCACCCCGCCTCTGGTCCCTAAACCATCCTCCTAATTGTTTCAGCAGGTGTCTGCGTTCCATCGCTGGATCCCTCGTGGGGGTGACACAGAGTCTCCACTTCTGCACGTCACTTTGTTGGAGGTTGGGCACGCTCCTTGGTTGGATGAGGGGGCTTTTTCACCCCTCGCTCTTACCTATGGTTTTCCAACGCAACTGCAGGGTGAAGGGCAAGCACGTCGTACACCCCTTCTTGTGTTCTTCTCTCAGTCGTCAGCTTTGGGCAAAATCTTTCTAACCCAGTGGGTTATTCCCCTGCGGTCTTGGGATCCTCTTGCCAATGCACTGGCATGAACCCAAGTTGCATGGACCTCCGACCTTACAATGCGTTTCTGTGTTGTCAGTCAGTCACCTGGAACTGGTCCCTCTTCTCTTGCCCACGTTTTTGCTTCAAGGCTGGGTCCTCCGGAAAATCTTGATCAGCCCAACCTAGTCTTCCGGTCTGACGGGTGGTTGTTAGGTTAGTTTGGGCTGCTTGTGGGAAAAGACTGCTTTAACCTGCTTATGGAGAGAGGTCAGAGCAGATGAGAGATTTTTTACAGTAGCGTAACATTTCGATCACCTCACAGTGTTCTGTTGGGTGGAGGAGGATGCCCTGGGGGCCCTCCTCCTATCCCCGTATTTGTGTGGACGTTCCACAACAAAATTTCAAAAAGGAACTAGGCATATTTGAACTCTTATTCTTGTCCTCATGTGCATTAACACGAGAGGTAAGGCGTTTAGCCATCAGAAGTTCCTGTTTTCTGCACAACATTTGCTCAGTTTTTTGTTGCTCTTTTATAGAGCCTTCTCTCTTTTCCACTGCCCCGGGCAACTAGCTGGAGGAATGATAGGCACAATGATGTTCTGATGTCCATTCCAAGGTAGTCGCTCCACCTGTTTTTTTTTTTAACCCGGCTGTGCTAACAAAAGCTTGGGTCCATTAATTAATCAACTGCTGGAGCTTACCTGGAGTTCCCCACCTGGGCTGATTTTCTTGCAGTTAAGGGGCTTTTGGGCCACCTGCACCTGCATCCTGGTTTGCTAGAGGGAAAAAAACAAAATACTTCTAACCCAATTTTGAGAAACATGTCCTCACGATCACCCCAAGGCAATACTTTTTTTACCTTCACATTTTGGTGTGGAGTTCTATGAAGTCCATTCGTAGATGTTCAAAAAAAATAGGGGCCTCTATCTGGAAGGCTGGATGTGCTGCGGTTTGAAGTTTCAAGTTTGACATTGCCTCGCCTACATTATTAGTTTGCAAAAGAATTCATAACAAAGGACTTACAAAATTTTGGGGAGTAATTTGGAATCCTTTCCTTTTGTGAACCAGTGTTGCCTGCATTGTTCTATTCATCCCTCCTTTTGACCAGGTCCCTCCCGTGTGTCCACTTAGCATAATGTGGGAAAAAATGTTTGGGAGAACCCCATGGTTTATTATCAGGGACCATTACCCAAAACCTCTACATTTTATGTAAGCACCTGATTGTTTTCATAACCGTTTCTTCCTCTGGGGGGTAGCCATGCTTTGGATAGCCTGTAAGTCTGTGTTAGGGAGACTGGAGAGTTAGTGTGGTTTTTGGGATGTTAATGCTGTGATTTCGTGTGGTTTCGGTTTCCCCATTCTTTTTTGATGGCTGTCTTTGCTTTGCTGGCATCTGGCTCTTGGAGTTGCTAGAGAAACATAGTCTTTTGGACCTTAGTGTGAGCATCACACTTACAAAAACAGCTCGTGGTTTTTTGGGATAGTACACCATAAACCATAAAGTATCACTCTCGTCAACTTCTACCAGGAGTGCTATGTCCTTTTAACGGGCTGCTAGACCCAACCTTCTCTATACCGGTTGAGGGGGACTCTTGGTACTTTAAAAAAAGCAGATGGGCCAGTTTCACTTCAGAAAACAAACCAAAATAGGGCCCCTCTAAACCTTAAAAACCCCCTGAAAAAAAAGGGGTATGTATTAATTTCGGATGGTTGATCCAGACGATTCCTCTTGGCTCATCCACCCATCGCTATTCGTTTTGCCTATACTTTTTCTTTACTTCTGTTTATAAAACTCTTTTATTCTTTTCTAAACACTTTCTTAAACTTCTTTTTTTTTTCTTTTTTTCTCCAAACTTTTACACCTGTGTGAAATGGCTCAAATTACACCCTTCCTCATGTCTTACCCCAGGTGGACATTATAATCTGATTAGAATTCAATATGCAATATTTAGAAAAAAGGTCTCTGGTCAGCCTTTAGGTGGATATCTCCTGGTCATGATAGGAGTCTGAAAGTTCAAAGGTTAACTGTTCACCGGAGCGAAAAACCTCGAAAAATAGCGGGCGCGGGATTATCAGTGGCCAAAATTCACTCCTTATTTCCTTAAAGAAAACTCAAAAACAAATAAAAAAACCTCTGAAAAATCAAAAATAAATTTCCTGTTCAAATCACGTTTTCTGGGCGTCACCATTGAACAACATTTCTCTAATATAATATATATAGAGTGTGTGTGCTGTTGCCGTTTAAGGCCTTTCTGTTTCTGGCGTGTCGTTTTCCACTCGAAACAGGAAACTGACACAAAAAAACAACGGAAGGAAAATAAGGATGGTCCAATTATAAATTTCAATTTTAAAAGACCATTTTCAAACAGTTTAACGATTAAATTCCGGGGCGGTCAGAACTGCATACCATAACTCGTGTGTAGGATGGCATGGAAAGTAAATGCACTTTCTAACTTCAACTACCCTTTCATATAGTCACAGCCTATCAGTCTTGATGACAACATTTTTACAAAAACACAGAATGTGGGAAAAAAAAAAAAGGGAGGAATTTTTCACAACAGGGTGACCTCGATAGTCTCCATTTCTATCATTGTTTAGTCTTTCATTTCAGTGTACCGTCACACTAACTTAAATACAAAGGTCGTGGATGACACACAGAAAAACCATTAGAAGCGTCTGTATTTTACATTCAGTTAGTTATTTTTCCAACCACAAATTTCTCAGGGAAAAAGTAAACTGTATGTAAAGATTATATATAAGTGGCATATACTTATGAATTATTCAACCAATACGTAAACATGTTTTTTCTTTTATACTGTTTTAAATTCTACATGGTTTTTAATACAAGCCAAAAATGTTGTACAGTTTTTGTTGTACATTTATTCAAATGTAAGCATATTAAATGAGAAAAAACTGTGGCAACTGTTAAATCTGCTCTAAAAAAATCAAAATAAATTG